>JAZGTJ010001678.1:0-46095 GCA_036877575.1 Botia almorhae | reverse complement strand
CCCCCGGGGGGGCGCGCCCCACCGGTTGAGAACCACTGTGGTATGCAACAACCATTTTTCATAAATGGTTCCAAATCAATTCCCAAAACCAGTGTGTAATGAACAGTAGTTTACATTTATGCATTTGGCAGACGCTTTTATCCAAAGCGATTTACATTGCATTATACCATACATTGATTCTGAGAATGTGCAATCCCTGGCATCGAACCCATGATCTTGGCATTGTTAACACCATGCTCTAACCACTGAGCTACAGGAAAGAACTCAGAACTCAGGATTCTTTCCGCCTTGACTAGCATGAAGTCTGCAAGTGGACCAAAACATCACCCACTGTCACTGCACAAAAGAACATGCACAAACATTGGAGTCAATCAAGGAAAGAATATTTTGTTTCCCAATAAAAGAAGCAAATCAAGAGATACAGGATTTCAGGAAAAAACTGGCCATGCTGTTGAGAGCTTGGAAAGACATAGCTGGGCATTAGCTGATAACTGAGTGGGGGGTTTGAAAGAGAAACAAACAAGACATGGCTCACTGTCCTCTTGCCCCGGTGTCCTGCTGACAGATGCAGAATGGAAAACTGTGGACAGACTCTGGCGCCAAACTGTTTTTTTGGCCCACTTGGCGAGCCTAGAATTTTCCTAAGGGTGGATAAAATAGGTATGGAAGTACCACAGAACCATTTAAACAGAACCATTTGAAGTCTGAGAGGACTCTTGTTGAAAACTGGCACATGTTTTAATTTCTATAAACACTCAATCATTCATACATTCATACTTATGCATTTATACTTAGCACTGAGTATCCTTGGTAGGCAGGTGTATTTGCTACATCCACACTCATTTTGAAAGTGGATTGAAAAACAGTTCACACTGGAATTATCAAATCTTTTTTTTTTTAAAAGTCCTTCGTCTGCATTTTCCCTGTCCACACTACAACATGACAACTATGTTTAAATGTATCCACAATCCACAAGCTTTGCTTTTACCAGTGTGTTTCTCAGTGTGGACAGAAAGACAAAACATCATGTAGTCTGACCTATTGGGTCACTATCAGAGATTGTGAAGCTGCTCTGGGGAAAAGCAGCAGATAACCCAGACAATGGGTCTTACCTTCATCTTGCAGAATTTTGATGGGATACCCCATTATGACATTGCAGTGGTATCTCCTAACATTGAACAAAATCTCTTAAGTGCATGCATTGCATCAAAGCAGTTGCCATTGACCTGCACCTGCAAAATTACAGATTTTTATGATGTAATTTTCCTGCAGCTCTAGAGTGATTAGTCACATGGCATTTACAGTCAGGCAATTGGCTCTAAAAGGTTTTGTGCTTTCATGGGTCCCACACCTTCCAAACAACTGCCACTAAGATGAATAAAAATGCTAAATGTAGCAAATAGTTTTCTCTAGGTGTAATGGACTTTCTTCGTCAGACTGGCTTACTAATATTTGTCTCTGTGCAATAATCTGGGACAGAAGTTTGCAGTAGGTTTTCTGGGTGGTGCAGAGGTGTCTATCTAAGCAAAAGCCCGTCATTCTTCACACTAGTGCATTAATTCAATTATTTAAGAGTCATATCATGAACAATTTACTGTTACCTGGGGCCGGTTGCCTGAAAACCATTAAGGAAACCCTTAATTACCTAAGGGTCCACTTAAGGCTGTCACTAAACATTTCCCCATAACTGCTTAAGTGTTCCCTTAAGTTCTGTTATGCATTGCTACAAAGTTCTTAATAGCAGTTTCACCTTTAAAAAATTAAGGGACCAACACAGCTCCTTTAAGCCTCAAACACAATGACTAATTTCATGTTAACTGAAAAGAAATTCCAAGTCCATTTTCAGAGATTGAAATAAAATACTTGTTAAATTGTATCAAACCATGCACGCTAGTTACAGTATATCCAAGTTGTCATGTAAATCAGTTTGGCTTAAATAAAACAGATTTTCCCTGATTCCTTTTTATGGTTGTTTATTTCTTTTCATTGTAGGTGTCATTATTCTATGCTAATAATTGGTGGCAGTAAGTGCACTGTTTAAATATGATGGAATAAATATAATGGAATAAAAACGGGGCGCTGTCACTCAGTGATGACTAGTGATTCATTTATATGTTCCCATTAGTGATTCATTTATATGCTACCTGTCATGTGTTTGCCAGAAAGACCACATAACAATGTTCTTCTGAATTGATGCATCTTTTATTTTACTGATTAGCTAAATGAAAATCCTTACAAAACACAGCAGGTTGCGTACCCTACGTGCAATTCTCCATAGTTTTTTTTTTTGTACTGGGTGCATCGCCCACCAACCAATGGGGAAGAGGGGTCAAAAGTCACAAGATTTACAGAATTCAATAATACTCTTTTATTTTAAAGAACAAATACGTATTAATACACAACACTCCTCCCCTGAAATCAGAAATTCCATTATTCTTATTATTAGTTTCTTTTACCACATTTATACAACAAAGGAAAAAGAGAAACAACAACAACAACAACAACTTTTTCTCTTATTATCATTTAGGGGTGAGGGCATTTCTCAGAACCTCCTTTTTCTGTTTTACAAATACAACCAGACTGGAGGCTTCACCTGCCTTTTAGGTCTAACTGTACCTTCCTGAATAACAGTGGCTTCCAAAACCCTTGATTCAACCTGTTTCTCTGGTACAACAGGGTTAGAATCATCACCTCTTACATTTTCTGACACAATGCCATGAGTCCTTGTTTTCAACACACTCACATCAGTTACATCATTCTGCAACAGTTCCTCATTTGCTTCTGTTTGTTGCAATTCTGAACCACTGAGCTGGTTAACATGTCTCTTATACAATTTCCACATATTTTCACCAAATATGTAACAGGACCCAGTACCTTAGCTACACTTCCTGATACCCATCTGACACCTTCTCCTCCTCTCCTCCCCTTGTTTTGGCAGGAACTGTCTTACAGTTTTACTGTGGGATTGTTTCTCTTGTCGAGTTGCTTGTTTCTGCTGCATGCTCACAGTAAAGCTTGGTTTAAGAATGACATTCTGGTTTTAAATTCCCTCTTCATAAACAACTCTGCTGGAGTTTTCCCCGTAGTAGACTGAGGAGTGCTTCGGTAACAAAAAAGGAAATTGTGAATACAGTGCATTAAAGACATGTTGTCATACTTCCCCTTTTCCAAAGCTCCCCTTAACCCCTTAAAACCTCAATGGTCTTTCCTGCAGTTGTTTTAGACATTAGTGCAATTTCTGGCCAGTGTGAAAAACTATCTGTTACCACCAGAAAGTTGTATTTTCCTTTTTGCACAAAGTCTACATGTATTCTTTGCCATGGCCAATTAGGCCAACTCCAATTATGCACAGGAGCCGTAACTGGCTCATTTCTCTCTCTCTGACAATTTGTACAGGTACGTACCAATGCTTCTATATCTGCATCAAGGTTAAACCACCAAAAATGGCTTCAAGCTCCGGCCTTCATTTTAACCATGCCCTGATGATTGTGATGTAATTCAGCCAGTGTTTGTGACTTTAACCACAGTGAAGACACTCAGCTTCCACAGTTACTTCAGTACTTCTCAAAAAATATGGCTTTAGGTTTTCGTCAGTAACGTGTTTTGGCCAGCCACATAACGTGAAATGTTTTACTTTTTGCAGCAATGCATCTTGTTTTGTTTGTTTTGCTATCTCTTGTGCAGATATTGGCACACTATCCAGAAATGAAACTCGGAAATTCAACTTACTCTCCCTACTTTGAACAGTGAGAGGTAAGCGCCACAATGCGTCCGCATTGCTGTGTTTTTCAGATGGTTTATACAGAATTTCATGCTGATATGCAGCTAAGATCAGTGACCATCTCTGTAATCGTGCTGCAGTCAAGGTCGGAATGCCTGTTCTTGGCCCAAATATTTTGACCAATGGCTTGTGATCAGTATACAGCGTATAGGAGACATACGAAATGGGCTTTTCTGTAGCGTCTGGCAATTGGTGCGAAATTATTGCTTCAACTCCGTAAGGAGATGCATCGCAAGCTTAGATCACCGGCAATTTTGAATCATAATGAGCTAACACCGGCCGCTGACGACAGTCGCGATTTTGTGCGCTCAAATGCCCTTTGACATTTTTCTGTCCACCTATGAAGCAACATAGTGAGTGGTTTTATTTCACTCGACAGATTGGGTATAAATTTGCCATAATAATTAAGCATTGCCAGGAACGATCTCACCTCAGATACATTTTTAGGTACAGGGGCTTTGTCAATTGCTTCATTTTTTTCTGGGATCGGATGCAACCTGTCTGCATCGATAACATGTCCGAGGTTTGTGGCACTCTTCTGAAAGAATGAGCATTTCTCTTTATTTAGCCTAAGCCCAAATTTTTCAAACGCTCCTCTGTGTCTTTTCCAGTTATCAAAATATCATCAAGATAGCACACGCAACCCTCTAACCCTTGCAATACCATGTCCATGGTACGTTGAAAAATTGACGGCACACTAGCGACTCCATATGGTAACCGATTGTACACATACAATCCGTGCTGCATATTCACGGTGAGGAAAGACTTACTTTTCTCATCCATTTTGATTTGTGTATACGCTTGCGTCAAATCCAATTTTGTGAAATGGTTTCCCCCAGCTAGAGTAGAAAACAAATCCTGTGTTTTTGTTATGGGGTACTGATCAATATCAAGCCACGGATTGATAAAAGGCGCTAGGAAAAAAGGTGCGGCCAATTCGCTATGTAACACTGGAGAAATGACTCCTTTTTGCTCAAGTTCACTCAATTTCTTATCGACAGCCTCCCGTAGTGCATACGGTACCGGCCTCGCTTTGCAAAATTTCGGTTTTGCCTCAGGCGACACTCGCAATTTCGCGGTTATGCCTTTTGCGCACCCAATTCCGAACTGAAAACAGCCTTGCGCTCCTCGCAAATTCTCTCAACCGGATCAGCTATGTGATTCACTCGAGACCAATCCAAATTTAGCACTCGGATCTAATCGCGGCCAAGAGCAGGCTCTTCTCCACACAACACTAGCAAAGTTAGCTTTACGTCTTGCTCTCTGCTCTTAACTGTGACATTTATTTTCCCCAACAATTTTAGCGGTTGGTCAGTGTATGTTCTCAGATTCAAATCACATGGCTGCAATTTTACCTTTTTGAATTTCAACAAGTACACACTCTCAGATATGATAGACAGAGCGGCCCCAGTGTCTACTTCCATACACAATTTCACCCCATTACATCTCACCATGACCTTGTACGGTTTTACATACCCTGACAAGTCCGTGGTTAATGTTAGCACTCTCAAATCAGTTCGTTACTTGGCAGCATCCGCCGGCGAGTCTGCGATTTCAAGAACCGAATCCTCTCATCTGTCCACGAAGTTAACCTCTGCGATGGCAGATAACGAGCAGGCGCTTTCCCTGTAGATCAGTGCCATTCAATTGACATTAAATCAGCCCGCTTGCTCCTACAAGCCCGTTCCATGAGACCAGCTTTCCCACATCCGTGACACTGGAACTCTTTGAATTTGCAGTCATTCGGTCCGTGCCCCTTTCCCAGACATCTGTAGCACTCACGGCCGCTGTGGTTCCTCGATTCCCCTCGCGAAGTCCTGGTCTCTGACAATTTTGCTCCTCGCAATCCCACATGATCCGTTCGCAGGTACGACAAGGGCGGTACCTTCTGCATAGATTGCATTCAACTGGTAGTACACTTAAAACTGTTAGTTATCTCGAGCATTCTCGCCCATGTCAAACCGTCATCGCTGGCGGCATTCAACAGTTTTCTTGGTTCTTGGTGGTCTAACTATTTCAGTGGCTCCTAGGGTATATGGCATCCTCAGTGGCCATTGTTCCACTTGGGTTGATGCATATGAGACCGCTTCAGCAGTAGCTTCAGGACCAGGTCCAGAGGCAAGCATGTCACAGTGGGAAGAGCTCATCACAACCTCCTGCCGCTGCTCATTCAGCCTGTGGTCCAACCTGGGATATCTACAGCCAGAGTGTCCTTAGAGCAGGTTTACAGATACACAGCTGTTACAACAACTGTGTAAAATATGGGCTGACGTGTGTAACAGGCATGCAGTGTTGAGGATCTGGAAAGGGGGCCACCTGTGTTGGCACATAAATTGCCTAAAGCTGCTGGCAGTTCTTATAAATTAATCCAGGACAAGCGTGTGTTGGTTTAAATGGACAACATGGCAACAGTGGCCTACATTAACCACCAAGGCAGTGTGCAGTCCCGTTGTATGTTACAGCTTACCTGTTGTATCTTCATTTGGAGTCAGCAGTAGATCAAATCCCTGTGAGCTACTCATATTCTGGGTCACCTCAACCATGCAGTGGACATGCTGTTACCATAGGTCATGATTCGTGGAGATTGAAGACTCCATTCTTGTGTAGTCCAACTGATCAGTTGAGATCACCCCCTTCGTCCTTTGGTACTCTGACCAAGACTCCCCTCGGTACGAATGCCCTGGCGCATAGTCAGAGCACCCCCTCAACGAGGCAGCTGTATGCACTGAAGCATTTTTGCAAGCTGGTGTTCTTTCCTATGGGGAAGAACCACAGAGATTTGCTGTCAGTGTCGTGCAGTCCTTCCTGCAATGAAGTATGAATATGGAAAAGAGAATATGTAACCCTTATTTCCTGATGGAGGGAATAAGCTGTGGGTCCCTGTTGCCACAGCAATGTACTGATCCGCTGGGATACTTCTAGCTCAGCACAAATCGAAGTGAATGATGCACACCAGCTTCCTTATATACCCAGATATCCAGGGCAAACATTGACATGCTCAGAGGGACAAAGATCAGAGGGAACAAACCCTAATGTTGTCATTGACAAAACGTCTTGTTCCCTCCATCAGGGTACAAGGGTTACATATGTAACCAAGATGGTTTCTACTACAGTTAATTTTAGTATTAGCAGCTGACCTGATTTATGAGAACAGTGTAAACAATTTTTTTTTGTGACAACCATACACTAGAAACAAGCAAATGTAATGCTATATATTTTCCCTATGTGAAATGCTGATGCAAAAGGGTTAGATTATGGTAAAATGTGTTTTATTTAGCATGGCAAAATGCAAATACAAAGGGCCTTGTCACTCAGTGCTTTGCTTTTTCTGGTTACTCAGCACTAAGGCAAGATGTGGTGGTACAGAGAAAACCCACATTATTCTGTACTTCATTGTACTAGAGGAAGCACCGGTGAGAATGTTATTGGCATCATCACCTTCCTCCCACTCCTTGTACTCCCAGTGACCCGAAAAGCGCCTGTGATTTTTAATACTTTTCACACCCTCTTCCAGTATTCCAGTGAGCCACACATAATAATAACATTGTGGATGAAAAACTCTCTGTACTCTCTGTAAATATCCAGCTGAATTATATGTCCATACACGTATGAAAAATAATAAAGTAATCCCACTTTTTGGAACTACCATTATTGTTGTCTCAGCCTCAGACAGCACGCCTACACAATGGCCACAATTTCCTTCACTTTATGTACTTTACAGCAAGCATACAAGCGTAGTCATAGACTAAAATGCATGTTTGAGCTGTTCTAAATGACCACAGCTTGCACTCACATATCTTAAAATATATCTGTGCCATTGTTTTGTCTAAGGATGCACACCAGTAATGTTTGTCATGTTGGCATGTTTGTAAAAACTACTTGGAGTTTGAGATTACTGTACAGTATACTTGGACTAAAAGGTCAAGATCACAGCTCGACTAAGCAAAAACCTGTGGTTATAGCTCAATTACAACAGCCCATGTAAACTTACTTACAGAACATTTGATGTAACATTGAAACATGCAAATTGGACAGCACTCCATTTAGATTGTCTGACAGAAACCCAGAAGTCTGATGCACAAGAATAGCAATCATTCTGTGAAAAACTTGATCTCACCATCATACAGGCAATGTTGGGAAAAAAATACTAAACATAAATTAAAATACTTTATTTAATTTAAATAGCAATGCAAGGTTTTAAAATGTTTATTAACTAAATAGAAAACAAAACATGACCAGCCCCTCAAAAGCTTTATGTTTCAATAGAAAATACGTCAACACTTGAAAGAAAACGAAATGTCAAATCATTTTCTGGTCTTTAAATGGCTTTAGAGGACTTTGATTCATTTGTTTTCAAAAGATTACATGAAAAGACAGCAGCATTACAGCAAGACTTTGAAGCAAGAACATGTAAGACTGACCGAATACAATGTTTGTCCTCAACTTCAGTGATGCATGAGTCATCAGCTGTTGTGTGAGTGAGGTCATGGAGCAGTGCAAGCGCTAACATACTCCACTGATTTGCAGGGGCAGGGGGACATGCATGGGAAATAAGTATGCAAACAATGGACACTTCATCTATGTTGAAGACTTCAAGGTGACAGTAAATAAGAATAATTTAAAGTGAAACATTTACTCACCACTGTGATGGACTGGCCAGGGCGTTTCCCTATGGTCACAGCTATTTCTGTGACCATAGATAGGATATGGATGATTTTACTCACCCTCATATCATTTACTCTAAAACATTAAAGTCCTATTTAGAACCAGGAAAATGCGAAGGACCCAATGTTTTCCTCAGGATTATTAGGGCCCAAACACTGATAGTGCAATTGGCCCTATTGTTCTCCTTAGGTTTATTTTCTTCAAGGTTTTCAGGACTTTTGGGCCCCTTAACATGCTCGAAAACTATTGACACTTGGCTCACATCAGAGTCGTCGGCCATTAGGATCGTGCAAAGGCTGGAACATGGGTGGGCCACATGGGCTCAGTAGCGCCCCCTGGTACAGGGCACAAAATAATGGCAAATATATCATACATGCACATACCTGTACGAATGGTATGTGTATTGGGCATGTCGACCTGAACAACTTTCACTCTGACACCCATTAGCTCTGCCCAGCAATTTTGGATTGCATGTGGATTTTTTGTCAATTACAGGCTCTGAATTTTTAAATACTCCTGCAAACTCCTACATACGCCAAAAAAGAGGAGATATTGAAAATGCTAAACTGTGAATGAATTGTTGATATCTTAAACAATGTTGCCATGGTGAGACAATCAATGTATGGCAATAAATGGAAAAGGAAGTGTTTCATATCTTTTGCATGCATTGAATGATCTACATCACACTTGGGAAATATGTTTGGTGTTGTGGGCTGATCACAATGATAGGGCTATTGTATCACAGTTATTAAGCCACAAACAGCAGAAAGTGTCACTTACAAAAGACTTAAAACAAACTGTAAGTCCTCAATTATTTTTGGAGATAAATGCATGTGACAACTATGCATTGCTTTTTGAGAAACACCAGGTGGCGATGGCACTGTAGTGCTTGGGCCCGTCATCGCTGCTTGCAGCTATATTTTATTTGGACTCAAGCCGTGAAAGTGCAAAGGGCCCTATTGTTTTCGTTAGCATTATTAGGGCCCAAGCATTGAAAGTGTAAAAGGCCCTGTTGTTTCCCCTATTATATTATATATTTTTCAAGGAATTATATTATTCAAGGTAAAATTATGGCAAAACATGGGAAACAGGAAGTCTCAGCCTTGTGCCAGCCAATGATAACCACACACCAAAGCCTGTCAACAAGAACATGATGAGAATCTGCTATGATCACAAACTACAACTTTGCATTCCAAGATCAATAAGACAACGGCAGACCCTACACCTATCTGAGGTGTAGGGGCAAAAACTCAAACATCATCTTCACACATCAAAGACCAAAAGATGCGGTTGCAGTTTTTTTTACTTTTTTATTAATAACTTTATAACGTTTTCAATAACTTTGCTGCTTGCATAACTGTGTTCTCTATAATTGTACAGCTTGGTTAGTTTATACAAATAGTATTCTATATCTAGTTTTCAGCAATTTTGTTAATGTACCAGAGAAGAACAGTGTAATCATGGGTCAGAAGCAGTCGGATCCATTTGCAGCTTTTATTAGAATAATCAAACAGGCAGGATTGGTAAAAGGCAAACGGGTACAATGTAGGCAGGAAATGATGTAGAAGCAGATCTCCTCAGAGTGCAATGCTCCAACTTGCAGCTTGATGCCCTCAGTCATCTGCAGCTTGACGCCTTCTCACTCGGGTGAGAAGTTACCAGCAGCTCCAGAGTCTATGAGGGCAGAGGTAGTTATGGTTCTATTTGCATTGCGTATCTTAACGGGTATGATAATGCTGGTAGCGTGAGGAGCAGAGATGGTAGTCACACTCACCGGAATCTGGCTGTGGACCGGTCTAACCGGCCAGGAGGCTTTCATGTGGCCGGCTTGGCCACAGTATAGGCACAGACGGAGTTAAACCCGGCATTCACATTCTTCGGGTGAGAGGCCAGCTGCATGGGTTCCGACGGGGCAGGATTTTCTGGCATTTGGCGAGGCATGGAATGGGCTGGACGTCGGGAGCGACTTAGATTGTCCATCTGTATGGCAAGATCGATGTACTCACTTAGATATCTCCCCTCATCACGACAGGGCAGTTCGGATTGAAGTTCATGGTTGAGACCCTTTCTGAACAACAGTTTAAACGTATCCTTAACCCACTCGGTCTGGGTGGCGAGAGTGCGAAAAACGAGGGCATACTCTGCAGCGATTTGGTTCCCTTGAAACAGAGTAAGGAGTTGTTCACCGGGACTCCTCCCTCCTGCGGGATGTTCAAAGACTTCTTGGAAATATTGGAGGAAGGAGTTGAAGGTGGGAAAGATAGAATTCTCCAGATGGCTGTAGCCCATTCTAATCCCCTTCCGGTAAGTAATGAGCAAACAAATGCTACGCGGCTGTTGCCATTGAACTTATTTGGACAGTGTCCAAATAAGTGTCTTGCAGTGTCTTGACTAAATCCTCAATGAGGATGGTAAGCCTGTTCAGCTGATGATGATGCATTGAGAGCTGAGATGCCTGGGCCGATAGTTCAGTTGATGGGGGCAATATAGCTGCTGAATCCTGGTGTGGCAAAGTCTTTTTGTCTTCTTAGTCTTCTGTTATAATGGGTCAGATCCATTTGCAGCTTTTATTAGAATAATCAAACAGGCAGGATTGGTAACAGGCAAACTGGTACAATGTAGGCAGGGCAAACCAAGATTTCACAACATGTAAGGGTACTGAGATTTATATAGCCAGTGGTAATGAGAAACAGGTGTGAGCAATGAGGAAGTGATCAGTTCCAGGTATGGGGCATTGTGGGAAATGTTTTAGTATTATATCTTTATATATATAGAATAGTATTCGGGGAAAGGTTCCCTCTGGTGGTGCGGAAGCCTCCTCTGTAACAAACAGGCCCTCCTGGTTGAACCTGGTTTTTCCCAAGGCTTTTGTCACTGTCACATTTGGGATGCACTCTTTTTGTTGCTACAAATTCAGTGGATTGATTACAATCCTACTTATTTATACATTTAGTAATGTAAAATCCATTTTTTTATTATTATTTGCACATTTACATTTACATTTATTTTTATAATGTCAATTTGTATTCATTGGCATTTGCAAATGTTCAGTTACCTTTTCATTTTAATTATTTCAAGTAACTAATGTCCTTTAACAATGAATGTCTTTGCCAAATTGTAATTCTGTAATTTTAGGAATGATTTGTTGTATTTGCATTTGTTCTTATAGTGATGTGTTTTATGTTTGATGAACATTTAAAATATAAAATATTTAATATTATTTCACATTTGTTGTGACAAAAAGTGGTCAATTAAAGTATTTACTTCGTGTCTTGTAGTTTTCAAATAGAAAAGGTGGAACTTTATAGAACCACAGAGGTTCAAATTCTGGGTTCTGCTAATGTTACAAGCTAAAGAAAGAGTGTTCCTTATGAGTGTTCCAAACCTGTATCACTTTATCTTTCTTTGAAAACAGAAGAAAATCAAAGAATTGAGCTGGGTGCTGACCCATATTGAGTTATAAGCAAGGCAAAAACTTATACATTCTGGAAATAAAAAACAGAACCTAAACAAAGATAAATACCTCTGAACATCTATAACAGATTACTCCAAAAAATAAATCTATATATAAATCTATATAAACATAAAATCTATCTTTAAATTTAACCAGAGCCTGATATTACAGTAGAATGCTAAGACACTTATGTCCAACATAAAATTGTTTTAAAAGCATCTGACACTTCTAAATACCACCAAAAGTCATGAAATACTATTTATCATTGTTGTACACATAACCATGGAAAATGTAATTATAGAAAATGTGCTATTGAAACCAAGAAAACAACATTTCACAGTCCTATTGGGACCAGAGTGCTCAATTTGACATACTATAACAACCAGTTAAGATGCTTCCTGAACTAGCTAGGCTAGAAAACTTCAAGGGGAAGGGCAAGAAAAAGTCAAGGGGAAAAAAGCAACACAGTTTGGATGTTAAGTCTTTATTTGTGTGTTGTGCCAGGCTTGATGATGCAAGCTGTCTGTAAGAGATTTGGGGAAACCAGTGTAAGGTGCCAATATACCTAGTCTCTTAGGGGGGCTAACTATTAGCATATGTCCCAGCTGGGGGCTTTCACTTTATTAGACTTGTGCGTCTCATCTCACTAATCACCATAGCACTGACAAAACTGCCTTGGGACACCTGTTTATGAGGTTTGCTGCAAACAGAGATCCATATAAAAACCAAATATTGCAAATGTTAATAATTATGTGCTTTTCCGTTCTCATGAATTTACTCTTATTTACAAGGGTACACACTATACTTTGTCAGACTAAAACTAAAAGAGACCACTGCTATAGTTATTTGTCTATGCTAAGGTTTTAAAGGTTTTTTTCACTGATGCCCACTTGTCTGAGATTCTTAACTGAAACATGTGACACACTTATTGAAACTTGAAATAAATGTACAAAATCCCTAAACAATATCTGCAATTTTTAGCATTGCACTACATTTCCATGTTACTGTTACGGTGGAGGCTCCAGCCTCTTCTGCACCGCGCCACCAGAGGGAACCCTCTCCAGAATACTGAGCAGATTCCTGACCTACATCTCCCAGAATGCAACTCGACTTCTGTTGATCATTTCCTGTTCGCCACCTGTTCATTGTTTACCACTGCCTATTTAAACCGGACATTCACCATTACTCACCATTGCGAAGTCTTGTTTGCCATTGCATCAATTATGAGTGTTTTTTCCTGTTATTTCCCTGCTGGTTTTGTGTATGATCTGGATTGTTATTTGGTTATTGATTGTTCTCTGCCTGCCTCGGATTTGGATTGTTTATCATTTTGATTCTTTGCTGCCTGTCTCGACTATTGGATTGTGTTACTGGATATTGATTGTTTGCTGCCTGCCCTGACTTCTGCCTGTTTAACGATTACAATTTTGTCTCATCTCTATTGCCCCTGTTTGCTGTTGATTACCTTCGCCTGTCGACCATGCCAATAAATAAGCTGCATATGGATCCTAACTCCTCTGACTCTTTGTTACAGTTACATTTATTAGTTACTACAAACATTCAACTCAATTTGGAAAATCCTTTGAAATTGGAAAGCACTGTCACACAAATCTTGTGCAGATAAATGACATCATTTGATGTACTCTTGGCTGCATGACTGACTGCTCTTAATTTAGAGGAAATTAGGGCTACAGGCTGGCAGCCCACCTAAGAAAAGAGGTCAGATTTTGGCCTGCTATAGCGGACATTAGTGCCAAATTGTCTTTTAGTTCAACTACTGTACTGCCATGCCAAAGCAACAGTTTGCTTAGCAAGCAAGTTAAAGTCAACGTGTTTGTAACAAGCAACCTAGATAATGACACATCCAATCAGGGGTACTCACACTAGGCAGGTTTATTTAACTTGATTGATCTTATGACAGATTATGGAACAGCTACTCATAATTGCAACAACAAACACCTTCTGTTACAACTTGGATAGTTAATTTTTCCAGTTAATTTAATTAATTTGGGTATGTTTAAGTTTTTAACAGGTCTGGTTCTCACCTTGTTGATGAACAGAAATTGTGTGTCGATGCACATTATACAATAATGTATAACATGTGGTATAATCTTATTACATTTACAATTATGCAATTGGCAGACACTTTTATCCAGATTACATTACATTATGTAATGCTTGCATTACAGCACTATTCTAAAACAAACAGAGAATACTAAAATTTCATTTTAAAGAAAGTTTCTGAAATGGATGATTTCAACCAAATAATAAAAAAATATAGATAGGAACACTTAACCCAGGGAAGCTGGTTGATAAAATGCCAAAGTTTTGATGAGTTTACTATTATTCTAAAATGTTGGTAAGAATATTAATAAACAATAAAAGTGAATCTAAACATTTGACCAGTAGTGGATATCTATAGTATTGAAAATTAGTGGAAGTTAAAAATTAAAAATCCAAAAGTTTACATTCTAAAATTACCATAAAGTTTGTGGCATATTACCATGCTATTACCATGGTCTGTCTGGCATGTACTATGTGAATACCATGTTTTTTAACATAATTTTAATACAACAGTATTTTCTAAATACCTTGGAGTACCATGTAAAGACCATAAATACTGTAATTATTCAGCAGAACTGTACATTTTAAAGAGCCACAGTATGACAATATAATACCATTATTGTTCCATGGTACTGCCACAGTGCTTTTTCAATGTTAAAATGAAACGGTAGCATTTTTCAAACAATTTGAAAAGAAAACCATTTTTTCTCAGACTCCGAATAATATTCCAGCCTGCTTTTTCCAGTTCCTGTGTGAAGAGGTATGATCTCACTTTGAGGCAGTGCTTGAGTGGAAAAAAGTTCCTGTACTCTTGAGTGCACCGGCTGTCATATGCAAACATCATCTATAATATCAACATCACCCATTAGCAGTGTCAAATGCACACAGATTGAACAGTTTCAAGTCCAATGAGAAATGTTTATCAAAAACAAACAGAGAATATGTATGCCTTGAGCTGCTGGCTATGTTTCCTATCGCTGTGTGGGTCACAAAATAAGACTCCAGCATTTTCTTCAGCAAAGTCCTTCTGGTGACAACAACTTCTTAATGGTCTCATTTCCACATCAAATGCTGGGGAACGGGATATCACCCATGGGGTAGAGAGTAATGAGCACCACTGCTTTATTCCCTCTCTCCATTCCACTGGCTTTTATAAAGGAAAGGGAAAGTCCCTGATGCTTTAACTATCCTCTCTTAACCAGACACATTGCATTTCAACCAAACTAGCAGACAATTACAATGCTATTCTATCTTGTCAGTTCTCAAGCTCACTTACAAGCCATTAACATTCACTTGATAATGGACTCAAATGGACAACGGGACATCTTTGACTGTGCTTTGCCTAAAATAGAACAAAAAACCTTAAACATCAGGGTGTACAATGGAACTTTCATGCTCAGGGTTTGATGGGCTAATTAATGAACCCTGTTGCTGTATAAATGAAAAGCTTTCTTGCACATAAATGAGCCAGTGTTGGACAACTGCTTCACCTAAGAACATTCATGCAGACAGTTGATCTTGGCAGAATCTACATAACAAACATGGCCTTTGTATGTTTTAAAGAAGCAGTTACGTTCATTTGTGGCTGGGAATACAGAACATAAGCTATTACATTAGTTCAGCTCTGCTGGGATAAAGTCACGTTTACACAGAATTTCAGTTTGAAAACATTATAATAAGGAAACACTGAGGTCCATTTAAAAATATATATACATAGCTAAGTTTTTCACAATATCTGCATTGATGTTACATGCAAAATTCAAAATATAAGAATGGGTTCCTTTTCAATTCATAGATTGGAGTTTGAATTGAATTGGCCACACCCACAAAATAACTGCTTAGATGTTCTTTTTCCATCTTGTCAGCTTGCATAATGTTGTTGTTGTAGAGCATTCTGAAAAATTACTGTGTTCTTTGGTCACAACGGTCTGGAAAATAAATACTCATTAAATATATTAATATATATATATTACTGTATCAAACCTCTCTTATATAAAGGCGTGAGGATCTAAACACAGTTTTATTATAAACAATTTGTACAGATTGAATAGCAATAGTATTAAAGAAAAAAAACTCACAAACAGGTAAACAGTAAGAGTTCAAGGCAGGCAGAAAACAATCACAAATGGGTAACAATGGTCTTGGTTATGTATGTAACCCTTGTTTCCTTAGTGGGAACGAGATGTTTTGTCAATGACAACATTAAGGTTTCGTCCTTGAGAGAACAATCACCTCTGATCTTTGTATAAAAAGCCAATGAAATCCACTGAATGAAATTGCATGCCAGTCTCCATCCTGCACCGAGCATTGGTATACAGTCTTACCTACGATGCATGCCAGTCTCAATCCTGCACCAAGCATTGGTATACAATCTTACCTACGATGAGGGCCATGCACAGAAGTACCAGGCCTAGTAAACAACTCCTCCAATAATAAATAACCTCTAATAAGTCCTCTTTGCTAGACAGTAGATAGGACAGGAATAGAGCGTGTTATCATTTTGAAAGAAGGAAAGGAGCGAGCGAAACTCCCACCCGGCTGCTGTTCAATTACCTGGGTCGCGACCGGGTCCACGCAAAGGTTGTAAAACCTCACGAAGTTGTTGGGTGTAGCCCAGTCCACAGCTCTACATATGTTTGCTAGTGAGGCACCCCTAGCCAGAGCCCAGGAGGACCTTGTGGAGTGCGCCCTGATATCCAGGGGGCTCTGTTGTCCCTGAGATCAGTAGGCCATGGAAATGGCCTCTAGGATCCAGTGAGCTTACCTCTGTTTGGAGACTGTCTTTCCCTTCTGCTGATCTCTAAAGCAGACAATGAGCTGGTCAGAACGTCTAAGGCTCTCCATGCATTCAAGGTAAATGTGTAATGCAGGTACTGGACACAGCACGAACAGAGCTGGGTCTTCCTCGCTTGCAGGCTCAAGGATTGGCTATGCAAGGATGGATTGTCCACCCCCCCCAAGCCTTAAACTGCCAGGACATTGCGTCAGCTGTGCGGCTGAGGTGACCAGGGTTGTGAGTGGCCCGCAGGGACCTGATGCACCACTGACTCCAGGGGAGGAGGCGATGAGTTAGCTGTGACATTTGACGCGACCACACCACCTTAGTGGATGATATAGGCCACTGTTGCTGTGTTGTCTGTCCGTACCGGATGTGTCTGCCCTAGATCAATGGTAAAAACCTTCTCAGGGCAAACATGACTGCCAGCAGCTCCAGGCAATTTATGTACCAAAGCAGGTGGTGCCCTGTCCAGAGCCCCGACATCGCGAGGTCATTGCACACGGTACCACAGCCTGTGCTCGACACTACACACACTACACATCTGGGCACCTGTCCTAGGGGAACACCTGCCCGTAGGAATGTCAGGTGAGACCATGGACTAAAGGTTCGGTGACACTTTAGGGTGATAAGGCATGCCTTTCGACTCGGTCCTGGAGCCAGTGCTGGGAATGCCGCTGAGAATGCCATATGCCCCAGTCTCTAAAAGATTTTTAGTGGGACCACTGGCCTGTTCCTGAACGAATGCAGGAAGGACTGCACAGACTTGTACAGGAAAATACCGTCTCTGATGGATTCTTACCTTATGCTACAGTGCAGACCTTTCTACTTGCCCAGGGAGTTTACATCATTTTTTATAACAACTGTTTATGTACCACCGCTACATAAACTAACGCTAGATTAGCCATGGAGAAACTACATCACTCCATTAGCCAGTACATGTCGGCACATCCGGACAGCATTGTTATAACAGCAGGGAACTTTAATTATGCCAACTTAAAGTCACAAAATGACCCAAATTTCACAGATATATGAAATTCCCAACAAGAAGCACCTTGTGGAAACACCTTGTGGAAGCCCTGCAGGATTTTTTGAAGACACAGACTGGGGAGTCTTCACTGAGGGGACAGACCTGGAGGGACAGACCTGGAGGGACACACATCAGCTGTGCTCTCATATATAAACTTCTGTGCTGAGAGTGTGTCTGTAACAAAAACTGTTAAAGTGTTCTCCAATCAGAATCTGTGGTTTAACAGCAACGTGAGGTCTCTGCTCAAAACACGGGATTTAGCATTTAAGTCTGGAAAACTTCTAGCCTACAATTAGGCACATTCAGGTCTAAGAGGCATCAGAGAGGCCAAAGGTATAAGCAGGTATAAGCAACCCATTGAGGAACACTTTCCAACAACATCTCCAGGGGAATGGCAAGGAATAAAGACCCTCACTGGCTACAAGAACAGTCACACAGATATAAAACCCAGAAAGCACTCTGCCACACATTCTGATGTCAGCAGGCATCCTTCACTGCCAGGAAAGGATGACCTGATACAGCTTTACCAGCATCAGGTCAGATCCACTTGACATGCAGGGTCAACACGAGGAAAGCAGATAGAACCGGATGGAGTCACTGGATGGATCTTGAAGGCATGTGCAGACCAGTTGGCAGAGGTATTTACCACCTCTCAACCTCTCTCTTACAGTCTGCTGTCCCCACCTGCCTCAAGTAAATGACGATTATCCCAGTTCCTAAGAAAACCAGAGTGAACTGCCTGAATGATCATTGTCCAGTTGCTCTAACCCCTATCATCACCAAATGCATTGAGAGGCTTATACTCTCTCACATCAAAACTGTCATCCCGGCTGATGTCGCAAACAGATTGACTGAAGATGCAGCCACCAAAGCTCTCCACACTGCACTTACACATGTGGATGGCGGAAACACTTATGTAAGAATGCTGTTTGTGGATTTCAGTTCAGCTTTTAATACAGTTATCCCCCAAAAACTTGTTCAAAAACTGAGCAACTTGGGACTAGGCAGTTCACTCTGCACATGGATACTGGGCTTCCTGCGCAACAGACCTCAGAATGTCAGGATGGAAGGTCACACATCATCAACTCTAATCCTGAACATTGGCACATCACAGGTGCCCCCTCCTCTACTCGCTCTTCACACACGACTGCTCCCCTATCCATTCCATCAACATCATTGTCAAATTTGCTGATGACACCACCATAGTGGGACTAATTACAGATAATAATGAAACAGTCTACAAGGAGGAGGTTCAGCATCTGACAAAATGGTGTTCCCTCAATAATCTGGACTTAAACATCTCCAAAACCAAGGAATTTATAATTGACTTCAGAAGATCATGGCACACTGAGTACTCTGCCCTCTGCATACAAGGTAAGGAGGTCGAGAAGGTAGAGAGCTTGGTTCACACTCAAGTTCCTTGGTGTGCATATCTCAGCTGACCTCACCTGGTGCGCACACATCTCCCATCAGGTGGGCACAGCACAGCAAAGACTGTATCTCCTCAGGAAACTGAAACAGGCGCGCCTCCCTCATCACTTGCTGACCAACTTCTATCGGTCAGCAATATAGAGCCTTCTGACCTACTGCAACAGTAGGTCAGAGGTGTGGTTCAGTAGCTACAAGGGAGTATAAAAGACCTGCAGCAGGTGGTGAAGGTGGCAGAGCGCATCATTGGCACAACACTACCTCCCCTCAAAGACATTTACACTGGCCGTCTCAGAAAGAAAGCCAGTTGTATCATAATGGACCCCACCCACCCTGGACAAATCTGCAAACACCAAATCTTATACTGTTACACTTATGTTTACTATTCATTCATACTGATATATATTCATAGAGTTTACAACAACACTATGCACACTGTATTCTGCATTGTTGTTCTTGTTTAATTTGCTCCAGTGTACAACACAATATTTTGCACTAACATTGTATATATATTACCTTTTTGAAATACCTCTACTCTGTCTATTTTATATTTTTTTTCTATTTTTCTATTTGTATTTGTTTATTATGCCAAACCTTGTGAGCTTCTAAACAGTCTTTCATTGTTAAATATAATGTCAATAAATATCTATTCTATTCTCTCTGTCACCACAATAATGGACATTGTCCGACCCAGGGTACGTGCCATAACCTTAGCCCTCCGGAGGGATAGATTGGTCATGGTGCGCAGCTCTTGTATTATAGCCAAACCAGACCTACCCCTGTGCCGGTCCTTCAAAGCCTTGGCCTAATGGACCTGCAAGATTGCCATAGCATGAAGGGCAGAGAACTGAGCCACCAATGACGAGAACTTACAGGTGCAGGAAGGGAGTCTAGGTCAGTTCCTCCAGGTGGCAGTGTTCTGCGGGCATAGATGCACCGCGATCGCACGTTCCACCTGGGGAATCTTAACATACCCCTTGGCCGCCTGCTGTCAAGTATAGTGAAAGCAGATGAGCCTGCAAAGCGTGTA
The DNA here is from genome assembly GCA_036877575.1 of Botia almorhae. Taxonomy (NCBI): domain Eukaryota; kingdom Metazoa; phylum Chordata; class Actinopteri; order Cypriniformes; family Botiidae; genus Botia; species Botia almorhae. Next base: position 25,867 of record JAZGTJ010001678.1, on the reverse strand, counting down.
CGTTTGATGTGCACCTTGGGAAAGAAAGGCACTAAGGCAAGGCGAAGCTTGGCACCACGTTCTGACCCCATGTGTCAAGCACGCAACACATCTCTAGTGAAGCCCTGTATTAAAGTGTGGATTGGTTTTTGTCAAATCACCTGCATATTTAGCTTTGGGTGTCACAAAAACTAAACCAAAATTTTACATGTCCTCATTGGCTCAGTCTGGTACTTTGAAACTTTGATAATCATTACATTCAATTTAAATCACCAAATTATTTGTCACTATATGTTTATTCTTTTAAAAATAGTGGGCATTTGCACTTTTGATTTTGTTGTATTTATATATATGTATTATTTATTATATGGAGAAATGAAACACACATACTTTAGGATTTTATTTGAACACATAACATTAAAACTACTCGGCGTGTGGGGCACCTGCTTTATCCAACAAAACTTCTTCTTTCCTGGAACAATCAGGGTGAAGCTTCAGTGTTTCATTAGGCTTAATTTTGCCATTCCTAGAACAATCCATAACAACAAAGATACCCTGCTCCGGGATATCCACCACAGGGAAACAAACAGCAGAATGAACATAGTTCTTAAATAGTACTAGTAATGAGGATCCGGTGTGCTGGTAATCAGTCCATGCACAGAATTCTGGGAAAGAGAGTTCTTGATTGAATGACAATGGTCTGGGAGGTGCCCTCTAGTGGATTTCAAGGGCACTCCAGTTGGTGACAATTACACATTTCTATTGCAGGCAAACATTGATTATTAAAAGATTATTAATATCATCTAATGTCTTTGGAGATAGCCCATACATAGTGTGCATGATGTTTATGAGTATCCTAATTACTGAACCCTGTTTACTACCTGAATTCATGTGAAAGGTAATAAGCTGGAATTATATTCCATTCTGAATAGAGCAGAACCCTACTTTACAGAAGAAAGTAAACCTTATTCTTACAATGTTAACAAATTCACACCCAACGAGTCACATGTTTATCTATGTTTTTACAACAGCACGGCATCACCCACATCACCAATAGGTACTGTCTTAGTAGTGTTTAATTAGAGCTAAACATTCACCTTCCACTACATTACCATTTCATAAATTCGTTCCTTGTCTGATGGCTGATGCCGGGTCTGTTTTTGTCCTAAGACACCAGTGTTTATGCATGCTACTGCACTGCAAATTTAAATGCTGAAAACAGCCATGTATTAAATGAACTTTATAGTGGCCGCTACCTGTGATTAATACACTGTGAAGTTGAAGCTATGAGCTCCAAGACAAACATGCCTTTTTAATAGCCAAATGTAACAGCAGTTTAAGATCCAACTCAGGGGCTCTGCCAAACCAATGAAAAATCTGTACAGTTAGGCTCATAGAGTGTGGAAGATAAATACACACAATGAGTAAAACAATATTTACATCTGTAGCGAAAATAGTTCCTCAAAGAGTTGAATTTTTGAAAAGTACATTGTGTGGTTTATATTGTTTCTTTTAAAGGTACATTTTAAAAGCAGGTATATTTTCCCACAGTTTGATTTAGAAAGTAAATCAAAATAATTCCTAAACATTTACTCTATTTGCACACACACACACACACACACACACAGACACACACACTACTGGATTGCCAACAGTTCCATTATAAACCAAACCAAATGTATGAACATCATACATTTGTAAACAACAAAAAACACCAGGCCTTTTCATGTAGACAGAAAGGTTTGAAATGTTAAATTAACTGAAGTGTGATATATACAGCATTTTTAAAACACATATTCCCTTTATTAGCTACAATCTATTGACAGTGTGGTGCATTCTGAACAAAACAACTGTACAGAACACTACAGATTATCTTAATTATTTTATCTAAAGAAAACAAAAGATTCAATTTTAATAAAGTTACAGTAAACAATGCAATTTATAAATGCAATTCATAAAAGCAGCACCATTAATTCTCAATTAATTCTCAACTTGTTTTGCAATTGACTGAAATGCACTTTTATTTTAATTTTTTTCTTTGGGAAGAAATCATCTAATGAAAACATAGAAGTAATTGCAAATGTAAACAAATTCAACTTCAACTTTCCTCCTGATGCTAGACATTTTTTTAAAATGTAGTCGTGATCAAATTATTGTAAATTATAAAAAAATGATATTAAAATTAGAGTAATAAATTGTGCTGAGGAAATATACCGTAAATGTGCATTTTGTGCAGAAAAATATTAAAATACATTTTCACCAAATGTGGACATGTTTAATTATTTCTATATTGTTTCTGTATTTCTAACCATGCCAAAATTCTACTACAGACCTACCCAGCTTTACATAACAATTGCACATTCCTCACACAACTATAGAGAATAAGCATTTATTCTAAAACATGTGACAAAAGAAGACCTTGTAATGCATTCTTTATTGTTTATCCTTATCGCTTTTAAAGACAAATAAAACAAACTATCAAATTATTATTTAAAACTCTTCTCTTGAAATTATATACAGTATATCAACAGAAAGCAAACATCTATACAACCAGCAGTACTTAAATCATCACAATAAATAAACCGTTCCACTTTTTAGCAAAACATTAATTTTAAAAATTACATTTTAAAGTAATTTTATTGTGCTTTTACCCATTTTTAAACTGAATTTCAAATATTCATCATCAGATATGTAAAAAAATATTTTATTTTGTTTATTTTATTTTTGGGCTTGATCTCCAAAGCAGAACCATATAGTCTCAAACATGTGTGGGATTGTCTGTGTACATGTCTATTTTGTTCATTTGAAGTGTCACAGCCGGTGCTTTGTAATGGCAGTGGGATCTGTTGCAGCTGATGCAGGAGCAGGGCTTGCAGCCTGTCCGCATGATCAACCTCCTATTACACAGCCCTTGCCAAGTCTGAAGTGTCTTTGAGCTCCATACCCAAACTCCACTGGTGATGCCCACTACTAATGACATGAAAATCTTTAGCATAAACACAGCTACTGTGGGCACTGAGGTGTCCAATGAACAGTCTTCACTCCTGAGACCAGGAAATGAAGTGCACTTGCTTTCCAGGGCTTGGAACTTCCAGTGTTCCATATTCAGTCTTTCATAGAAATAGCAGATGATGACGATTGCAGCAGGCACTGTGTAGAGGATTGAGAAGATGCCAATCTTCACCATGAGCTTCTCCAGTTTTTCTGTGTTGGTGCCTCCAGTTTTCATGATTTTGCGGATATGGAACAGTGCTACAAACCCAGTAAGGATGAAAGAGGTCCCAACAATAAGATAACAGGACAGGGGAATCAGTACAAAGCTAGTGAGCGCATTAGTGTCCATGCTGCCCACATAACAGAGTCCTGTCAACTCGTCCCCAGCCACCTTCCTCATAGTGAGGATGACTATGGTCTTCACTGCAGGTATACCCCAGGCGGCCATGTGGAAGTATCTACTGTGTGCCTCAATAGCCTCATGACCCCATTTTCGTCCTGCTGCAAGAAACCAGGTTAGCGTAAGGATGACCCACCAGATTGAGCTAGCCATGCCAAAGTAGTAGAGAATAAGAAAGACTATTGTGCAGCCTGTGCTTTCTAAACCTTCTTGAATGATGTATAGCTCTCCATGTTCATGATCACAGGCGATATTCTCAGCCCCAGACACTGAGCGAATGATGAATGCCACAGAGTAAACATTATAACACATGGACAGGAATATGATAGGGCGCTCGGGATACTGGAAGCGTTGGGGATCGAGGAGGAAGGTCAGAACTGTGAAAGCAGTAGAAACAAAGCAGAGCATTGACCACACAACCATCCAGATGAAGGAGAAGTCCTTATCTTGCCTTGACCAATAGACATCCACTGTAGGTGAGCATCGAGGTGCGCAGGATTCACTTTTCTCCACATACTGGAACTTCTCTGGGTTATTACAGGACCTTGCACTGCTTGACGAATGTTCACTCCCAGCTGCAGGTTGTCTGGAGTGAGGAGATACTGGCAACATGCCCTCACCTTTCTTAGTCACAGGCTGAGTGTCATTTTCAGGAGCTTCGATGCACAGTGCATTTGGGTCATTGTTGGTTGGCAACCTTGAGCAATCCAATGAGTCTGGCCAGCCAAAATTAAATTGTTTCATAATAGGTGAACACCTTTGCCTTGCCTGCTCACACATAGGACGACATGCTGAGATAGTGGTGGACACCTGATCAGCGCACATAGGCACATACAGAGAGCATAGGAAAAATCGCAGGTGTACGTCACACCCATACTCAACCAAAGGAGCAAATTCCTTCAGTTTAATACCGGCCTCTTCTTGACTTTCATATTTCATAAAGTTGGGCATCCGTGTCATGTTGTAGCCGATTCCCTGGCACATGGGAATGGTGATTGGTTCACATTTTGCAGGTCTGCCCCGTTCAATATCATATGCTAGAATCTCCAATGCAGATCCAGCAAACACAAAATGGAAAATAAACATCACAGTTTTCATGTCTAGAAAATAAAAAGATAATTTTACTTCCACATCCATGCAGGTGTTACTTTTTTGTTGGCAATAATTAGTATGATATTTGTTCACCAAAGCTGTATTTTCAAGGAGAAAGTCCATTCAGTCCAGGTAATTTACATTACGTGTCTACTTGTTTAGAAGTAAAAAAAAAATTCACATAGGAAATCTCCGTTGTAATGCCCTGAAAAAAATCAAACAATATGAAAACATGCATTGCGATTTAGTCTTTGAATATAAATCCAAAACTTTTAAGTCTTCCACATCTGCAATTGTTGGTTTTGCTTTAGCAGTAATTAGAAATCATGCTTGTTCACCAAAGCATTTTCATGTTTGTTCACCAAAGCAAAGTATTTTTAAGATGAAAGTCGTTTCATTGTCCCGGGTAATATACGTTACGTGTCTATTCGTTTAGAAGAAAAATTACTTATTCACAGGGAATATCTCCATTGTAATGTCCCAAAAAATCAAATAATTTTAAAACAAATATATTGCGATTTAGTATCTGAATATAAATCCAAAAATCCTTCAGAAGTCTTCCACATCTGCAATATCGTCAACTCGCAGGATTAATCTCAGCAGTCAATACTAGATGTCAAAACCAAAACTAACCGTGCACCGGTAAAGCATTTGAAACGTCAAAACATTTTAAAACACACTCGTTTCAAATGAGTTTCGTTCTAATATACGTTCCCGTTAACATCCACGAGAATAAACTTTCAATATGCAGCGAGCCGGTTTGACATGATCCATCCCTTGAAACGTCCGATGTTAAGACGCATGCAAGCACTCCGCTTGAGTCACTTCTTGTTGTGTGCTTTAAAACGGGGCGTTGATCAGTGACTGAATGTCAGGCTCCTCCTGATACTCCACCCATCTCCGCTATATATGAGGTGACCCCCTTCTCACAGGCATGGGCAGTCAGCTTGCTTATCTGTCCAATGAACTGTGCCCAGTAATAACATATATTTTCAAATAACTGAGAAGTTAGCACTAAAGGATGCAGGGATGCATCAAGCAGTGACAACAGTGAATGCTATTACAGTGTGACATGCTATTGTTGACAAATAACACAGACATCATTTTAAAATTTTTGTTACATTTTTTTAAGTAGACTGCATAAAGGAAAGTGTCTATGTAGATACTGTGACTATAGTCACAATCTCTTGTCATAAATTGTTATAAGTTTGTCATGTACTGTAAACTCATGATGATTATTATACATGCAGTTTTTATCACCTTAAAGAATGAATACGGAAAGATTACATAGAATATACAAAGAACTTGTAAAGACATATTCCTGCAGTACAGAGAATTGTTTCATTGGTTTCTTATACTCTGATGGGTCAATTTCCTGCTCATGTAAATGAAATGGGATTCTGTTTGGCGGTAGATTTTGTTTTGGCTGAGAGCTATTTAAGCTCTTCTTTCCACGTCCTCAACTTTTTGTTCTTGTTGAATGAAGCAACAAATAAAGACAAGGCAATAATATCTACAAGGGCAATCAGTCTACAAATGTAGGCAATCAATTACAAATTTGAGGCAAAATAGTGGCTACATTAATGAAGCTACATTTTAGAATTTATTCTTGGTCAACTACAAAACTGCCAAACTTTTGGTGTTCTTGTGCTATAACTGTGACTCACAATAACCACATCATTGTGATCAGCCCACAACAGCAGACATATTTCCAAGTTTGAAGTAAACCACTTTTTCTGCATGGTGAAAATATGAAAAAAATACTTTACCTCGCCATGGCAACACCATTTTAGATATTAAGAATCCATTAACAATTTAGCATCTTCAATATCTCTTCTTTTTTTCTGGCCAAGTATAAAGTGACATGGGTATATTTAAGAGGACTACTATCAGAAATTTCTTTGCATTTTAGCATCTTCAATGTCTTGGCATAATATTTGGTGACAATCCTATAAATCCCTTAGGAGGAGTATTTAAAAGTTCAAAGCCTGGAATTATTAAAATACCACATACAATACAAACCGGGTGACTTGCTGTTGGGCAGTGCTAATGAATGTAATTTTGAAAGTTTCGACTTGATGAGAACAATACACGTACCAGGTTTGGTGACTGTAGGCAAAACTACCCAATCACTAGTCAAAAGGGGAGCTGCAGAGTCCCCTCGCCATGCTCATGTCTAAGCTTTTGCCCACACCTAACAGCTGTTCACTATGATGTGTGTTTGTGTCAAATTTAATGCCATTTCAAGGATACATCTAAACTGTGTTTTTTAAAATTTGACCAGTAACCATGGAAACAATACTTAGGGTGTCACAAATCATTTTAGAACTTTATATCTGCCATGCCTTTACATTGTTCTGACCAAGTCTGAAGTGACTTGGCTAAGTGTAAGTTGACTATTTTAAAGTATGTTTTTAGTGACGCAACTTTCTGTTTGTGGCACTATGACCGTGACTCACAATAGTAATATCAATGTCATTAGCTCACCAAACATATTTGCCAAGTTTGATGTAAATCAATCAAAGTAGCTGTAGATATTAGAGACCTTCCTGTTTCCTATTTTTCACCATAATTATCCTGCCTCGCCATGGCAACATCATTCAAAAATCAAAAATCCCTTTGCAATTTTGAATCTTCAATGTCTTGGCATGATGCTAACCAAGTTTTGTGATTATCACATGAAATCCCTAAGAGGAGTATTTAAATGTTTACAGAATGTGTTTTTTTTTAGAAAATCCAAAATGGCTGTTTTCCTGTTGGGCAGAGCTAAAGGATGTTAATGCAAAAGTTGTTCAGGTCGACATGACAGATACACACACCAAGTTTTGTACGTGTGTGCATGTATGTAATATATGCACCAGACAAAAAGGGCATCACTGCCCTGCCTCGCCCATGTGCTAGTCTTTGCCTTGCTCTCCTGGTCGACAACTCTGAGGTGTATGCTGAGTTTCAAGACTTTTTGAGCATGTTAAGGGAACTAAAGGCCCAGAAAACCTTGAAATAAATAGAATAAATTAAAAAATAAAAATGCTAAGGAAAGCAACATGGCTCTTTGTACTTTCAGTGCTTTGGCACTAAAATTTATTCAGATGTGTTGACAAATGCACAGAAAGGCATTGCACAGAACTTTGTAGAAAAATCAACAAATTCTTGAATAAATCTGGCCAAATGACCAGTGCCACAATGATCTCATTGTGTTTGTGTATGAGTGCAGTATGTTCATGAATATTCCTAATCTAACCATTAGCCTGAGGCAGAAATGGCCTTATGTCTGTAGACGCCTCTTATTTGAGCACAGTTTTTCTGGCACTCGGAGGGTCTAAACCCTCGTCCAAGCTATGAGCACAACACAAGATGCCAAAGAAAATGAATATGTTAGGAAAAATAATGGTTGAAGTTGCCGAGCTCAATTTGCAATACTAAAGTCACAAATGGATGACATTTACAAAGAAAATTTTTTATTTTCACATTATTAATGCACAAGCAAAATAAATCAAGTACCATTTATGTAAAATCTTTCCAAACAAATAATTATATTTACAATTACATTTATTAGCAGACGCTTTTATTCAAAGTGACTTACAAAGGATGAGAGCATTAAACATTTTGTCTTATGAATCAACAAGCCAAGTCTACAAAGCTACATTTACAAGTAGAAATCGTAGTGCTAGAGATATATAGAAAGTAGGTTTAAATTATGTTTGAATACTGCATATGGCCCTAAATTTTCTTCTGTTTTTTTATTCGAAAAACATCTCAATGTCTAGTACTTATCATCACCCTTAATCTCAATATGTTAAAAGTTTTTAGAAACATCGTTTTTTTTTAGAAACACAGTTCTTATTGTGTAGTGGAGTCAGGAATCGTCTCACTGGCTTGAGGTCACAGGAGTGTGATGGTGTATATGAAAACAGGTAACATACTGCCCGATATGTGCCAGTATTTTGTGTTTACTGGTCTGGGTCAAGACAGATGAAGGACATCCGCAAGGAGACAAAAATATTTCATATTTCCCAGCAATTTGGAATCATATGAATTTGTTAAATCTCATTAAGTTTGTTTGTGTAAACCCTGTTTTGTTTTTCAGTCAAGATTTTTGAAGTTCCTAAAAAACACTAGTATGCCTTTAATTAAGCATTCATATTTTTCCATTATTAAACTCATACATAGTCATGTTTGTACATTAAAGTATAAAAATGTTTTATATTACAGTAAATTGTTCACTTAATGGTTCCCTAATTGTCTCTAACATATAGTGTGACTTAGAGATTCACTGCTGTGTTTCAAAGCCACAAAGAGTAAAGGATCAAAGATCACTGGGGGCATGTTGTCACAATTGAGCCTGTTATTTCAATTCAATCATAAGCTGACAAATGACACTGAAACCACAACATTAATACATACTTGAGTCAAAGCCACAAGTTTCCATGTTTACTATGTGGAGGAATGAATTTACAGCGATCATTCTAATTTTAAGAGGATTTTGAGGTTAGGGTTTCAAATCCTCTTAGGGTTAGGTGAAAACATACAATTATATAACTAGCATTTTGAATCAAAACTTCATAGCAACTGAGATGTAACTCTTGTGACAACTTCCTCTTGTTACAACCAGCCCTGGAAGCCCCAGTGTATATGGTGAGAAGCTATTTCCCACATGCAAAGATGGAAATGAAGGTCTTTCTCCAGACATCGGCACTGTTCCCACATTTCTGAATGTTGTGCTTGGAGCTTAAGGAAGGCATCCAACTGAAGATTTTAATTATCTGCCACTCAAAGACATTCTTCATTTCATTCTCCTGCTTTCCTCCCATTCTGTCATTATGGCACTTGGTTTTCTTCATCTTACTTTCCCTCTCATGCTTCCTGACCCCGCTCTCATCTGCTTTTGCTCTGTTCCAGTTACTGCTAGGCTAACATAACGAGACGCGCACATTCACATGAAGCTGATTTCTCTCTGGTGTGCAGAAGAGTAAAAAAAGAAAAACATATATGGTATTTTTTATTAGTTAAAGACTGGCAGGATGGCACAATATCAAGCTCAAACGTGCAGTGTACCTTTATGAAGTATTATGATGTTAAATAAAACCCATGCTAACAGCATACGTTTCCTTGCACAGATTGAAAACAAGACAAAAATGATTGATAGACTTCCACAGAATGCCTGTGGAGCATTTAGAGAGGCAGAATAAGAAATTGATTTTATATTTCTTATATTTATATTATATTTCTTATATACATATTACTTCTTATATTTTTATATCATATAAAATGTGAGTGGTGCATGCTCGTGCAGCCCTGAAGGGAGCCACGTACAATGTTGTTTATTTAATTTGTTTAGTAATATGCCAGTCTTTTTATGTTTTATTTGAAGTTTGTTCATTGGTCTAGTATGAATAAATAGCCCTGCCTTATTTAAGGAAAGGTGTCATTTAATTAGCTAAATTATATGTCTGTCATGATACTTGCTGATTGGTTCTTGGTGGTTATGAAGTGTCACGTTTAGCACTGTTGAAACCTGTCTGCATTAAATGCTGTTAAAACAGTGAATAAGCAATATGCAGGAGAAAGAGACTCTACAATGCTTATTGTTTACTACTGTCATCTTCTTAGCACACATTCAGTCTATTATTGTCTGTATTTGTTTTAAATTAATGTTCTATTTCTGTTACGGTAAATACACTTTTACAAAACTATGAAACCATCTCTTTATTATCAAACTATGTTAAGACATAAGAAGTTTAATCTTATTATTAGGGCCCAAGCACAGAAAGTGCGAAGGGCCCTGTTGTTTTCCTTAGGATTATTAGGGCCCCAGCACTGAAAGTATGTGTAATGGAAAAAGGAAGTCTCTAATATTCACAGCATGCGTTGAGTGATTTACACCAAACTTGGCAAACATGTTTGGTATGGTAGGCTGATGACATTGATATGACTATTGTGAGTCAAGGTCATAGCGCCACCAATTGGTAACAGAAAGTGTGTCACTTTAAACAAACATTAAAATCGTCAACTTACAGAGACATGGCTGATGTAATGATGATAGCTTAAATATTGTTGCCATGATAACCTGTCAAATTTTAAACCACATTCAGGTGCGTCTGAGGTACTTAACATGCTTGAAATAGCATATAATTTGGCACATAATATTGGTCAGCGGTTAGGCTTGGGCAAAAGCTGTGGGTGGAAGGGCTCTGTACCCCATTTTGACTAAAGTGATGGGGTTAGTTTTACCTACGGTAACCAAACTTGGCACATGTATTGCTCTCATCAAGCCGGACAACTTTCACAGTTACATTCATTAGTTCTGCCCTATTTGGATTGTGGATTATGTGGATTTTTTGTCAATTCCAGGTTCTGAATTTTTACATTCAATTTTGCAAATATTATGTCAAGACATTGAAGATGATAAATTGTGAAAGGATTTTTGATTTCTCAAATAATGTGGCCATGGTGAGGCAATAAAATTATGGCAATAAATGAAAAAGGGAGTGTCTCATATCTTTTGCATGCATTAAGTGATCTACATCAAATTTGGGAAATATGTTTGGTGTTGTGGGCTGATCACAACGATGTGGCTAAGTCACAGTTAAAATGCCACAAACCAGCAGCAACATTCCTTTACAAAAGACTTAGACTCAATTATTTTGATAATTAAATGCATGTGTTCCTGTAGCTGAGTTGGTAAAGTATTGTGGTAGGAGCGCAACAGGCATGGGTTAGATTCCTAGTTAACACATACTGACAAAATGTTTTCCTTGAATGAATCTTTGGATTAAAGCATCAAATGCATGTAAATGTAAATGAAAACCATGTATTGTTTCCTGAGATGCACCAGATGATTTTTGTTTGCAGCTATATTAATGAATGCAATTTTAAAGTGCATTTTAAAAACTCATTATTAAAGATCTGTTATAAAATGGAATTGCTAAGATATACTAATATATATGTGACATTTTTCAATTTTTCAAGGTTGTATTTGTTAACATTATTCAATGCATTGGCTAACATTACAATCAAATTACAATCAAACATACTTCTACAACATTTGTTAATCTTATGTTAGTTTTAGCATTTACTAATACATTTTTTAAATCAAAACTAACTGTTAACATCAGTTAATGCACAATTAACTAACTTGTAAATAGAATTTTCAATGTCCATATTGCATCTTAAATATGTGTCCATTACTATTTATTCATATTTTATTGTGATAGTCTCGCAATCATGACAATAAATGTGCTAATTTATCAGACGCTGTCTGAGAATGTTGTTAATTTTATGTTAACTATATAACGTAAAAATTCATAGCATAGCGCATTCTTAAATGCCACATCCATTCCAAATTCAATTTTATTGTAATTGTCCCCTTGCAAGTCTACTGGATTTTTTTCACTTAACATATTTTATCGTTCATCAGGTTAAAATCGTATGTCTGATCACTGGCCAAATGAAAGAAATAGTACAGCTTTTTCTCCGAGCAATTTCACATTGATTTGAATTAGATTTTTTCCCTAACCCAATTCCAAGTATCAGTAATAGTAATTGTGATGTTTTCCATAGCCAGCATTTTTAGTATTACTAATAAATATAAAGACATAAATAAATACAATAGATAGACGTTAATTAAGACAGAACCATTAGGTAGTGTAATATCTACATCAAGTTTTTAAGCAACACAATACACAGAAGAAAAATTTGCAGAAAAAAAACAAAAATCCAAAGCCTGTGTTGCCTGTCTGAACAAGCCTGAGATGGCAGTGATACCTTACCACTATCTGAAAACAGCATCATGCATATGGAGTCTCCACTATGCCATAGTGCTGCGCAGTGTTTTTATTGTTTTTATTGTAATGTTACAGATACTAGTACTGTTGCGTACCATTTTAACTTTCGAATGTTAACGAAATTAACATTCACCAGTATTATATTACCTGGTATTACCTGGTATTAAATTTAGTTACATTCTCATGTTTCGGAAAAAGGACTGTCAGGCTATGTATTTGTTTACAACAATCGTTTCAACAATCTCTCCGGTCATGCAGGTACATGCTCTACGACATCAGGAAAATCAAACATTTTTTGTCCGAGCACGCAACACAGCTCTTAGTCCAAATACTCGTAATATCTGCTTGACTACTGCAATGCCCTAATGACATGCACATTAAATTTAAATCTTTGACCCTGGTCAGTCAACGGAACTTCACCCTCCTACCTCAACTAACTCCTTCAGATATATGTCCACTCCCACCAACTAAATTCTGTTACAGAGCGACATCTGATTGTTCCCTCAAAACAAGGTACCAGATCGCTGTCTAAGATATTCATCTATTCTGTTCCTCCCTGGTGGAACAAGCTATCAGCCTCCACCCGATCTGCTAAGACCATCACAATCCTCAAGAAACAACTTAAAACACATCTGTTTCGCAGACTCCTGACTAATGCCTAATGCTACGATGTTTCACCTCACATCGCATGGGTAAAAAAAATAATTCTTCCACGTTTATCATGTCAATGGCTTTAGAAATATTCCTACTTGTAAATGTAGCTGTAAGAAAGAGGGGCGTGTGGATCCATGTGCAGCTTTTTATTTACAGAATGGTCAAACAGGCAAACAGTCTAGTACCGGCAAACAGAGCAATGAGGGTAAGGCAAAATCACAAACAGGTAAACAGGCAGAGGTCAGGGCAGGCAGAAAACAATCATAAACGTAATCCAAGGCAAAATCAAGAGGCAGGCAGCAAACAATCAAAAACGAAATACAATTCAAAACAAACCAGGTAATCAACAGGGAAACCCGCTCTGAAATGTTTGACTGGGCAAAACAAGACATTGCAATGAGTTAAAACACTTTACAATTATGTGCTACTGTAACGATGGGTCAAAGACGTTAGGATCCATTTGCAGTGTTTCTTTAATAGAATAGTCAAACAGGCAGAAGGTCATACATGGTAAACAGTAATATCAGAGACAAACAGCAATCATTGACAAGAGGCAGGCGTGGGTCAGGGCAGGCAGAAAACAATCAGAGGTGATAACACAAAACTAGATCGGGGCAGGCAGCAGAGAATCAAAAACCAAGGCAGTCCGAGTAATACCCAAAGGTGACAGAATAACAACAGGGAAAACCGCTTAGAATTGCTGCATGGAGGCAAGTCAAAACTTCGCAAAGAGGTACAGTTTAAGTCCGGTTTATATTGAGGTGATGATGAGGATCAGGTGTAGAGCAGGAAGTGATCAGCGGTAGGTGAGATGCATTCTGGGAAGTGTAGTTCTGTAGATCCGGTCAGTATTCTGGTGATGGCTCCCGCTGGTGGCGTGGGGAAGAGGCTGGAGCCTCCACCGTAACAGCTTTGTGTTGGTCTATTACATAAAATCTCAATAAAATACATTTAAGTTTGTGGTTGTAAGGTAACAAAACGTGAAAAATGTCAAGTGGTATGAATACTTTTGCAAGACACTGTATAAATGTAACCCAGAAAGGTTTTTCAGCCTTATGGCAAAGTAGAACTTTTTATATCAAATTTTGTAGTTTATTAGCAATCTATATACTAGTGCTTCAAAGAACCCAGAAGGGCTTTTATTTTCCTGTTATAGATAAAAGGTGAAACCTAAATATGCTGATTTACAGAAGAAAATGTAACAGTTATTTTCCTCCACAAAACCGTGTAGTTTCTCCAATTTTCAAGTTTCATTCAATTTTCCAGTGTTTGCAAAGTCACACAGTTTTTAATTCATAATTTCCCAATTTCCTAATTTTGAAAGCTTCCAGATTACACACAAAAGCATATATTCATTAGAAGCCAACATACAAAAGACATCATGTCTACTGGAGCATCTAAACAAAGCCAAAAGGCATTTCTAACCATGATTGTCATGCCCACTAAGGACCAGTAATGGTGTCAATGTAGAACAGAATGAAGGAAATAATCCTGAGGCACAGCCTCATTGTGTGCAGGTTTAAATAAACTAGTGTTTTGCTGTACAACATGTCCAGTTGGAGGCTACAGATAATGGTCTCCATTGGCCTGTAAAATCCATGGATGGTTGCAGGCTTTATGTAAGACTATTTCACTGCCCAACTCCAACTTGATACAAGGACTATTGTAGGGTATTATAGAAAGCAAAAAGGTATAAATATACTTATGGTATTATGTAAATATTGTAATATATTTTCCATCCATGCATCCCATCCATCTATACAGGTATTCAAGACTGTTAAGTATCTTTAAGTCTTTTTTTTAGATACAAATAAGCTAAAAAACAGGACACACTCTTTGTTCTGACCATGCATTCACACATGATGCAGGAAAAACACCCTGGCCTTTCATTCACAATATCTATTAGCGCCAACTTGTCTGCAGCAACCGTGGGGCATCATATCACAGAGTGTCCTACAGTGCCGACTGTCATTTACCAACTAGTACCTTGGTACCATACCCTTAGTACCATAGCAACCACACAGCAGCCACCCCATGTACCTTAGCAACCACATAGCAACACCCTAGCAACCCTTCCGTGTTAACGATTCCGTGTTAGAGCTAAACGATTTCAAACCATATACACTTTTCAGGCCAGGCTTTGTCAAACTAACATATCTAGTTATTTATTATTTCATGTTTTGTGCAAATCCTTACAGTATAGGGCTGTTACCAATCAAATCCATTTTTACCACTGCAAAGTTAGCAGACTGCAAGTAGTAAAAATAAGTATATAAATAACAAACATAACAAACCCCCTAGCTGATCTATTTTTGGGGGTTGTCTGCATCAGTAGAACATTCAATAACATTAATGGTCTCTATTTAAATTACATCAGAGGGATTTCAGTAATTTAATTACATGGTTTGTAGGCTGTAATGTGGATTGTACTGCATGAACCTGTCCATGGGACCTTCTAACCTTCTTCTGTCATAAGTGGACACAGACTGTGAATGATTGCTGGGGACTGAGCAGGAAAACACAGAGCGGATTTAGTGGATCTTTAGCAGAGTGATACAGAAACATTCAGTGGGGATGTGAATCCTTCCCACTGCATTTCGCTCATACAGCTCCTGTAGGAACTGCCTGTGTACCAAACTCATGTTAAACATATTCTGAATAAAAAGCAGTGCAATCTGTTACTAACTAAACAATGGATGAGGTATGCACAAAAAGGGAGCTCTACTTTATGCACAAAGCTTAACAAAAATAACCCTGATTGTATATTCCATGCTTTTGCAGTTCCAGTTCAAAAGGGGGAGGAAAAAGACCCCTCTATCCACTTAACAGTAACCCATTCTATCAGTTAGGAAGAGGTGCCTTAACTGTCAGGAACTCTGTATGGATCACACAACACCTTATTTAAACATGGGATATGTTTGGAAAAGCCAATATTAACAATATGAAATATGCTGTGCATTTAATAAAATGTGGATACAGAACACCCATATGTCACACTGCTGTGTGACTGCTACACTTGCCAGAATAGACAACAAAGGATGCCGTGCTGGGTATTGTATAGCCAAAAGTCAAGTTACTTGGAATAAAAATGCAGAAACTTAAGTGAGTCTGTGAGTCTTGTGAGTCTGATTCAAGGGCCAGTACCCTATATGCTGAATAGTGCTCTATGTGGCCTTCCAAATGGTTGCTATACATTTCAAATGCACCTGTAGCTTCGTTGGTAAGACATTTTGCTAACAATCCAAATCCCAGGAAATATGTAGACTGATTAAAAATCTATACTTAAAAGTGCCTGTCAAATATGTCTCAAGAGCTACACAAAAAGTTCTTATTTGTGGATCTACATCAACAGCTAACAAAGTGAACAACTATTTGTCTGACACTGAAGATATATTACCTTCCTCTTGGAGATTATGAATATCATGGTTCTTTATTACATCGCAGGCAGTAAAAGGTTAACTTTGAAGCTGCCTGGAAAAGATGGTCTATGAACTAGTCAATGGAATTCTTATTGTGATAGTATCTAGAGTGATGGGTGGCCAACAGAAAACTCAGTGATTGCTGAGAGATAGCATTATCTTATCAGAGCAGCTATGACTTTAGATCCTTATTTGATGGAACATGCACACGATCGCTCACAAGCCCTCTCCAGGTCCAAAACATGCATGAATGGGAACAGACAACTA
Organism: Botia almorhae; assembly: GCA_036877575.1. Classification (NCBI taxonomy): domain Eukaryota; kingdom Metazoa; phylum Chordata; class Actinopteri; order Cypriniformes; family Botiidae; genus Botia; species Botia almorhae. The sequence goes on along the minus strand of JAZGTJ010001678.1, from coordinate 9,278 downwards.
ACCTCTTTGTGTCTACTGCTATCAGCTTCTTTTAGAGATCCGAATCTGCTACGAGTTTGCACGCAGAAGTCTGCATAAAAGTAAATGTTACTTGCTGTCTCTATATCTATATGGGTAACCATGATTTTGCAAGGTAGTGCATGTCACAGAATTAAAATTTCTTGTTGGTCCTGGAACAACGTTCCTGGCCAAACAGACACAATAATCCTATCCTATAAATATAAATTGATACAAATATTACCCCAGATCTAACATTAACTCCTAAATCTGACTCTAAATCTGTAGTAAAGAAAAATTAGCTTGGTTTCTCAGTTCATGTACCTTAATTCATGGCAAGTCTAACACTTCATTTTTCATGTCAGTGTTGTTGCTGACATTTACGTAAGCCCAGCATGAAGGCATAAACGTGTGTACAAAAAGAGATTTATATTTCTTAACCTAGACATCTCCAGGTTCTAATAGCCTAGTGTACTTAGCTCTCAGATACTTGTTTTATGCCCTGCTTTTTTCTGAGCAATGTGTATAATGTTCTTTAGATTGGTAAGGTAGGCAATTTTGGAGGAGCAAGCAATAGCAACCTAGCTTTAACAGCATAAGATCCCATTCTCCCTTCAGAACACTGTCCAAAGCAATGCCTCCTTTAACACATACATGTATATATATATATATATATATATATATATATATATTTGTATTTGAATTGTACATAGAAAATGTATGCAATTTGGCACACATAGATAAAGGATTATCTGAAATGTTACTGGACCAAACTTGGAGTCTGTAATTCAAACCCTTTAGCACCACCAATGGTTAAAAGTTTCACTCATGTTTATGCTCATAACTTTATTTTATGAGCATAGCTTAACAGTGTTATTGTTAATTTTTTCTATTAGTCTATTTCTTTTAGTCTATGGCAGCCTATAAAACCCTATGGTAACAGGTTGTGACATTTGGCACACAGTCTGACAGTCTGAAATGTTACCATAGCACCTTTGGAGTCTTTACCTCTAACCCTCTAGCACCACCAGCAGTTCAAAGTTTCACTCATGTTTATGCTTATAACTTCTGAACCATAAATCTCTCAAAAATAGTTCTTGTATAGCATGTGAACGAATTTGATGACAAGCATGCAAACATGGATTTTAGGTTATATCTTTACTAAACTTTTGTGCATTGACAGAAAAATTGGTATATGTAATACCGGTGTATATAAAACTGATCATGCAGCATTCTCTCATTGTTAATAATTATCAATGGTTTAAATTCCGATTCATGTTTGTGATGGCACCCCAAAATGTTAGAAGTGGGCAGAGCTGCTTTTACTGAAGTGGCTGTAACTTGGGAATGGAATGAGAGATTAACACGATACTTGACCACTTGGTCGAAAAAAAATAAAAATGGATATAATGTAATCGATCAACCTAACAATTGGCATGCAGTGTCAGTGTCTAAGGCACTATTATGGTCTATGAAAACGTGTTTCTTAAAAAACATGGCGGCCAATGAAACTTCAGTACCTATTAGACTATCAGAATCAGAATGAAACTCGGTGGGGATGTTTGACTCATGATACCAATGGTCTGTGTGAAATCAGCCATAGCTACCTTGTTTTTGGGTGAATTAACAATGGCATATAACGCAACATTTTACATAGACAGAATATTAATAAATGTTAGATCTCCTAATTATGAACAACTTTGCCTTTAGAACCACTGCTGTCATTAAATAAAAAAAACAACTACACTACAATTCTCTGGACTCTCTAGGTCAATAATTATGAAAAATGTTGAACTTCTGAATTTGGAATGCTATAACAGGGTCATTATGAAAGAAGGTGTGGCAAGTGTACCAATAACCAGACCACCCATGCATCTTGATTCTAAAGCATTCAAAAAAGCATATAAAGCATGCACAATAAAGCATACACTACAGTAGTTATAAATGTTATAAAAGTAAAAATTTTCTATAGTAAATTACCAGAATTTAGTAAATGTTGTTGTTTTCATTTCTGTTTGGGTGCTTGACAGGCTTGTTAAAAATTGCATATCTATTTAAATCAGAATATTATGCATTAAACAGTCCTGTTGCCTGAACTCTGATAATGTCTGACTAATATTCCAGTATTTGTGTAAATGTAGGTTCTAGTTCACAAATACTTTTAAAATGTGGTAAACAGGTTATTACAAGATAACATGCTAAGTTTCATCAATGTCTGATTAAAGTGGGACTAATACTTCGTTTTTAATAACCAACCATTTTATCTCCTGTGTGGGCTGTGGTTCTCTATTTCGTCTACTGAACTTCACATGGCAATAGATCTTTTAAATATTTATTACATATTTTAATAATGAAAACATACTTCCTTATAACATCCAACCAGCTTGTAGGTTGCAGCAGTTACTGGCTTTATCTTATCTGCACTTAAGTATTAGGCTAATCATAATTCGTTGCACTCTTCAAAACATGTCTGCTGTAATTGGAGTTTATATGGAGGACAGAACATTCTGAGGTAACATGCTACGTTTAACGTATATGTTTAATGAACCACATCATCATTTAATCCACCACATCAAATTTGAGGGCTGTAGTTTTGTATTTTGTTCAGTAGAGGGAGTCCCAGGATAAAAATTAATTCTAAATGCTTGCAAGCCATCAGTATACAAATGCATAGAACTTCGTTTAAAGAATAAATTTAAAATACAGGAAATAAATAACATTTCCTCAGAGTTTTATAATTGGTTTGCAAATAAACATTTACCCATGTACAAGAATATTTTGTTAAAACAACACATTTCTCGTAAGCTCACACCAAATCAATAGAAGCGGCACTCATTTTGGTGTATCTGCGCTAAACACACATGGTAACATTAAATTACTGTACCCTTCCACACTTTCAAGCATGTCTTCTGTAACGTGCGTGTACTATTTATATACTAGGCCTTTTAAACTGACTAAAATTGTAAATTTCAAAGACTACTGAAGTTTATGTAAAAGTTTATTTTAATTTCATGATCTGAAATTTTCTTAATTTTGATTTTACATCAAGCTCAACGGTGTATGATTGTCTTATTATAATCTTGCGTGTGCTCTTTTTAACTACATTTCCCATGAACCTCTTCCCAACTTCCTGTTGACGGTAACAGTGTGAGATTTGGGTAAGCGGTGTAAAATATTTCATTTTAGACTATTTCAGTTTAGATTGTTGATCATTATGATTTGTTAAATTAAGTGTATGTCAGTGTTTACGAATTATAATCCTGCTGCTTGTGAGGAGTTAAAAGCTAACAAACAGCAAATTCCACTTTACTAGACTAACATAAGCATGTAGCAGCTAAAGAGTAACCTTTGTTTCGGTAGTCGTTCCGTTGCATTAATGCATTGTAAAAGGTGAATTATTGACAGTGTATGTACCATTAACTGTGTTATTGGTTAATGCAAATTTCTGCATTGCAATAAATTGATACTTGTCTGTCTTGACATTCTTATTTTGAACTCGACAGCCGTAGTTAGCGGGAGGCAGGTGATAAAAGATGCTGCGCAGGAAACCCACGCGCCTCGAGCTTAAACTGGATGACACAGAGGAGTTCGAAAGCGTGAAAAAAGAATTAGAGGTAAATTTACAGATTGTGACCATGTTAAGAACTCATATAGCAGGTTAGCAACTGTGTGTCGTATGTTGGATGAGTGTCAATAATGTCCTGTTGTGTTTTTGTGGCAAATATATTTAAAATAATGTACACACAGATGAGAAGAAGCGTATAGTCATATGAGTGTTTTAGAAAAGACCATTTTATTCTACATATGACAAAAACCCCTTTGCGTACAAACCGAGGCCAACTATTCGTTCATGGTAATAATACTATGGTAACAAGTTTAAGTATATTGTTAACGGTTTAATCTAGCATGATGCTCAAATATTTGTACATAAAAATAACGTATTTTATAATTAGTTAGCATGATACAATGGCATTTTAGCATGACACATTTTACTGTGCTGCTACTACGTTTTTAACATGATAGTAAGATATTTTAACATGAATCTAGCGTTATGCTAGCATGTTTTAACATTAATTAGCATGATGTTAACACGTTTTAAATGATGTTAGCATCAATTGGCGTCATGCTAACACGTTTAGCATCAATTGCATGATGTTACCACGTTTTAGCATGATTTACCATGATAGAGATATTGAAATATGACTTATGTTATGCTGTTACTAGGGTATGGCTGGGAAGTTGCCAGTGCAATACTTAAAGCCCACTGACAGTCAAATAAACCAACTAGCATATCTTCTACTGCTCTACTGTATTCTACTGCTGAGCTTTGGCTTTTATTCATTACATGGTTGCTAGGGTACCATAAATGGTTGTAGCTAGACAGTTCCCTTTAGGAGTACCTTTCAAATGGCAGCAGGTCCGTAAACAAAACAAAAAGTAGATCATAATGTCCAACCACCTAAAACAGATCAACTAATTTTCACCAAACTATAAAAAATGTATAGAAAAAAAACGATTCCACTAAAGCTAGGTTTTCTAGCAGAGGACTTGGTTTTCTAGCAGAGGAAGTTTAAGGACTTAAAGGAAAAAATGGAAAAATATGCCACATAAAATGTGCGCTATGGACTACAACATTTAGCTGTCAAATAGAACTTGGATACAAATGATCTTGTTCTCATAACCTGTTTTTTCTTGCCACTTTAGAGTCGAAAGAAACAGAGGGATGAGGTGGATGTAGTTGGTGTAGCAACTTCAAGCGAGATGAGTGGAGCATCAGGTGCAACCACAGATGGGAAAACCAGAGAGCAAATGATCCATGAACGAATTGGATACAAACCCCACCCGAAGCCTAACACACTACCATCACTTTTTGGGAACCTTCAGTTTTAACAGTCAGCAAACTTATAAATGGACACAAAATGTTGTGATCTTGATTTCCCAAAAAGCACTGAAATCACAGGCAGCATTGTTTTGTGACAACCAATTTTCACAAAGGACTATTTTTCTACCTAGTAAATAAAGTTATGCAAATAGAATGTGGGAAATCTTTTCACTTACTGTACAGCACAAGGAAGACAGGAAACACTTCTTGGGTCAGCAAATGGTCATAAACAGGTCGATTAGTCATTTTTCATTATGAAGTGGACAGAAAACTGCTTCACTCATACAATATTCATTTGTCATTTATTTAATGATTGCAACACTTCATATATTAAATATTCTACAGACATGACAGAACTGTAAACAGTCTATGAAATATAACCACTGCATCACTGGAATTTAGGTGCAGTCTTTTCACACAATGGTTTGCTTGTTTTTCCAGTATAGAGAAATAACAATTCTGTGCTACAGAATAATTGGCAGGTTGTACAAATACATGATGTGGAGATGTTCTGAAAAATAATCTTTTAATTAAAAATAACAATTAAAATAATAGACAATTCTATAAACAACAGGCTTTTTAAAAAAAAAAAAACCTCACGCTTATTTAAAATGTGTGGTTTTGTTTTTTCACTGTAAGAAAGCCTTTAGTTCCAGCCTTTCAAAAACTTGTTGAAATGTTGATAGATGAAGATAGTAAAGACAATTGGGTCCCAGTATAGACCATTAATTTGCCACAATCATGTAATTTAAAGGGTGTAAGAAACATAAAAAGGATCCACATAACCACTGCAACAAAAAGTGTAGATAATGATATCAAGTACAATGTCATTAACTACATTTACACATTTGGCAGACGCTTATCCAAAGTGACTTAAAGTGCATTTAAGTTATACATTTAATCAGTATGTGTTTCCTGGGAATCAATCCTACGACATTTGCGCTGCCAATGCAATGCTCTACCAGTTGAGCTACAGGAAATGTGATAGTTACAAAGTATTTGACAATTTATCAGATCAGACAAGCTCTTTTTGTGCAAACATTAAATAACATTAATTTTTAAATCTGGGTTTACCAGATTCAGTTTGGCTTTTAGAGTCTACAGTCGCCCTTTTGGGTATATGTGTTTCTTCATTTAAGGCAAAGGGTTTAGTAAGGCTCTACCACTGACCTTCATAAACATCAACGAGATGAAGCAGATGCAGATACATTGAACAGGGTAAACCAGAGTGATCTTTCATTCAGATAGTGTACTATGACCATGGAGGTAGACTGTTAGGCTGTGTACACACATGGACATAATGGATGAAAATTAAATTCAACTGTAAAACGAGTAGGAGTTGAGGTGACAGAGTTGGTGATAACTGGCCCATTATATAAAACAAAGTGAATCAAAAATAGAGATGTTTTAGGGGTATCTACATGAGTGATTGGCTGTGGGGTTGTTGAGGGATTAATGACAGTGTTCTGTAATATCCACCACTATTTCCTTCCTCCAGCTGAACAGGAAGTAGCCTACACCTGCACCTGCTGCCACGGCGATGCACAGGTATCCGTTGTAGGTCATGAATACCAACATAAGGAAGTAACTGACCACCACTTGGATGATGTGAAGAAACGTCTGGAATAAGTGTGCAAGACTTAGCATTCGCAGGCTAGACAACAAAACAGAACAAACATTTGAATTTATTAGAGGAGGAATATAATCATCAGTCATAAGAACACACAAAAAATGCTAGAATAACCACTCCTTGATGTTAGCAGTGTTTATGATTACATACATGGCCAAGATTAAACTGTAAACAAGCATAAGGTTGATTTGTTATTTACAGACCTTATCATTTAAATATTACTCATTAAACATAACACTACCCTTAAACCACAGTATTTTCATTTCATAATTGTAAAAATTATACATGGTTTTCACATTTTTAACAAATAAAAATATGAAAAGTGTTGTGTGCATTTGTATTCAGCCCCCCTGCTTCAATACTTTGTAGAGCCACCTTTCGCTGCAATTACAGCTGCAAGTCTTTTGGGGTATGCCTCTACCAGCTTTGCACATCTAGAGACTGAAATTTTGCAAAATAGCTCAAGCGCAGCCATATTGGATGGGGAGCGTCTGTGAACAGCAATTTTCCAAGTCCTGCCACAGATGCTCAATGGGATTTAGTTCTGGACTTTAACTGGGCCATTCTAACACATGAATATTCTTTGATCCAAACCATTCCACTGTAGCTATGGCTGTATGTTTAGGGTCATTGTCTTGCTGAAAGGTAAATCTCCTTCCTAGTCTTTTGCAGCCTCCAACAGGTTTTCTTCCAGGATTACCCTGTATTTAGCTCCATACGTCTTACCATCAACTCTGACCAGCTTCCCCCTGCTGAAGAAATGGTGTGTTCAGGGTGATGAGCAGTGTTAATTTTTCGCCACACATAACGCTTTGCATTTAGGCCAAAAAGTTCAACTTTGGTCTCATCTGACCAGAGCACCTTCTTCCAAATATTTGCTGTGTCCCCTACATGGCTTGTGGCAAACTGCAACAGGATTCTTATGTCTTTCTTTTAACAATGGTTTTCTTCTTGCCACTTCCATAAAGACCAGATTTGTGGAGTACATGACTTATAGTTGTCCTGTGGACAGATTCTCCCACCTAAACTGTGGATTTCTGCAGCTCCTCCAGAGTGACCATGGGCCTCTTGGCTGCTTCTCTGACCAGTTGCTCTCCTTGCTCGGTCTGTCAGTTTAGGTGGACGGCCATGTCTTGGTAGGTTTGCAGTTGTGGCACACTTGTTCCATTTTTGGATGATGGATTGAACAGTGCTCCTTGAGATGTCCAAAGCTTGGGATATTTTTTATAACCTAACCCTGCTTTAAACTGTCTGGTGAGTTCCTTGGTCTTCATGATGCTGTTTGTTCACTAGTGTTTTCTAACAAACCACTGAGGCCTTCACAGAAAAGGTGTATTTATACTGAGACTAAATTACACACAGGTGGACTTTATTAACTAATTAGGTGACTTCTGAAGGCAATTGATTGCACTGGATTTTTATTTGCTTAAAATGTTAAAAACCGTATATCATTTTCATTCCACTTCACAATGATGTGCTACTTCAGGTTACAATCTCAATAAAATACATTTAAGTTTGTGGTTGTAAGGTGACAAAATGTGAAAAAGTTCAAGGGGTATGAATACTTTTGCAAGGCACTGTAAATGAGTGCTAGCTATAGTAGAATAGTTATCTTGCGCAAGGGGAAGTCTTTTGACTTTATGCATGGTTGGCAATTGCTATTGTCAACTTAGTTATGGTGTTTTCAACTTAATGCTATAACTAACCTTGACTGTGTCTGAAATAGCCCCGATGCCCTTATTCACTATTCCCTATGTTACTTAACTAATATAGTGCACTTGAAGGAGTAAATGAAAGGCGCCACTTCCTGCTGAGACACGGTAGTGGCTAGATATTGAGTATACACTGATTGTATACTCTTTATTGCAGTGCATTAAGGGATTAAATGAGTGCATTCAATAATGTCAGCTATTATTTGTCCCATCAAATAGTGCACTGTTTAGGGGTAGAGGGGGCTATTTAAGACACCCCTTGACTCCTAAAAACATGTATACTCTCTGTTTTACTGACCTGACTGTTTTGTGGGTCTCCATGATTATGGTGCCATCAGCTCCAGGGACAGGCATTGAATTGTAACGCACGTTCACCTGATTTCTTCTCATCAGGACCTCACGACCAATCTTAAACCCCTCGTAGAACATAGCCAGCAAAAAGACACCAATGCAGGCACCTACCATCTCTGAGTAAAAGGATGAATAGTTAGTTAATATCTAAATGACACTGTTACCCAACTTTCTTTATTTTAATATCCCAATATAAATCAGGACTTATAGCTCCATAAATACCGCAAGGGAAATTACAAAAATTCTTCACCGTGACACCTAAATATACACACACAAATTGAAATAAATGCCCCAATCTAATCTGACATTCCACATACAGGTTTACATCCTCTGTATACTTTAGTGTATGTCCTCTCAATATACGTTTACAATCGATTTTACTCAGTTTCTGTTTACATTCATTGCATTTCACACTTTTCCACTGGGAGCAATACTTACATTTACATTTACATTTAGTCATTTAGCTGACGCTTTTATCCAAAGCGACTTACAAATGAGGACAGGAAGCAACTTCGATTACAATAAGCGACAACAGTGAATAAGTGCTATACACAGGGCTCAGGTTTTTTCAACACAGTATAAGAAAGGTGTTTTTTTTTTGTTTTTGTTTTTTTTGTCCCCAAGTAGAAGTGGGGTGTGTTAGTAAATTAGTTGCGGAAGAAAAGACGAAAAAGATGAGTTTTTAGTTGTTTCTTAAAAATGGCTA
>JAZGTJ010001677.1:0-51841 GCA_036877575.1 Botia almorhae | reverse complement strand
ACACAACATCTACATCTAGCTACAGAACTAGATGTACATCTAGCTTAACATTTTCTTGTATTTTTTGTTAGATGGTAGGAGATTTTATTAGACTGATAACACGCGGTTATGGTAAGCTGGAGATTCTGTCGCTCAGTTGTTAGTAGGCTTAGATTATCTCGCTGTATGTCAGTGCTGGAGGTGGAAATGACGCACCCGACATGAGCTGCAGTCTGTCCTGTAGCTGATGCGTCTTCTGCAGCATTTCACATGAGACTACAAAACAAACACACAAACTACAGCCTCAAACCAGCGGCTAATAGCCGTAAGAAAGCATGAAAGCAGACAGCTGACTGTGAGCCGACCCCAGTAACGCTCCATCACATGATATATTCGGATAACACTAGAGCTCTTCATGTACGTGTCTGTGGTCGTGCTGGTTTGATGTGTTACTCATGGGAGAGCTTTAAATAACACAATAAATATGTCTTAAATAATTCAATCGCAGTTCGTTCGCTCTTAATAAAAGATACTATATGTTTGCTGTAAGTGGTCTTTAAAAATATTCTTATTATGAATTTGACATTCAGGCTTTTCTTGTGATTTTATTGAAAGCTGGCACGTGGTTTTCGACAGTAGGTTTTTGTCACCCTCTTTTGGTCGTTTATTGAAAATAAACTCTTGATTTTTGATGAGGTTGTTCTCAAATCACGCAGCCTGAAATGAAATCATTTATTATTTTGATCCCTTTTATAATACTGATAAATAACAACTTTTTTATATAATATAATCAATTATATAATCAGTGGTCACAAACAACGTTCCCTTATACTATATACAGTATACAGCAAACACACAAATGTACTGAGTACATCTGAAGATATTATAATATTAAATAAAAAATATATTTAAATACCATGATATTGATTCGCTTAAAGTAACATAAGAATTCAATGGTTTCATTAACTAAAAAAGTTAATTATTGTGTGCCAATTAAACAGCCAAGTAAACAGTGACAAGCAAAATATTACTAAAAAACATCACAAAATTAAAGTCGCTATATTTAGTATAATATTAGTATTAGTATATTAAAGTCGTAAAATTTAGTAAATGTTATTGATTTTAAATGGCCCAATCAGTATTAAAAGCTAACATGTGATGTTTTTTTAAGCTGATTCTGTGTTTATTGATAGAAAATGAAGTATAAGAATGTGTGAGTATGTGTCATTAGTTTGTGTTCATGGAGAGATGAATGAAGAGAGAGGTGGACAGATAACCGTGAGGCGGTGAGTGAATAAAGAGCAAAGATAGCAGTTTATTTTTAAAGCCATCTGCTTTGTGTTGAGGGAAGAGAACCTTATTCTCCAGGATAAGAAGAACTTACACATGTGATGGTAGTACATATGCTGAGCGTACACACTGATAAACACAGTTTGCTGCTTATGTTCACAAACAACAAGATCCCAAAGCTCTCTTTATAAAGATTCATGTCTTGATCACATATTACTTTCATATATAGAAATATAAATAATAGAGAAGTACAGCACAGACATTGCAGTAAGGTTTATCTTAAGTTTATGTTACCATAACGTTACGTTTACTTAACATCCTTTAGGGGCAAAGCTGTTCTCAGTCGTGAGCTAAATCTGACTGAACTGTCCTTTAGGGACATTCAGCATGTCCTTATATGTACAAACACTATAATAGAAGTCCATGGTATGTCCCTATTTAGTAAAAGAGGGTAAATAAGATAATGTGATGATTATCTTAGTCTTAGAAAGTCATTTTATGTTCTTGGATGTTTCATACTGTTTATTTCTAGTGTGTGTGTGTGTGTGTGTGTGTGTGTAATGTTGTCTATTAGTTTGCAGCAGCTGTTTAGTGGGTCTGTGTGAGCTAGTGGTACCAGTGTATTTCTGGAGCATGTGTTATTTTAAAGGTCAGAAGGATAGACACAGAGAGACAGAAGATTTTCTGAAGTGCCCGTGTGTGTTCAGCCTTTAGTTTGACTTGAGATTCATTCGGTTTGCACAGACGAGCCTCAACCAATGGAGGATTCTGAGAGCATCACTGTGAGCAACAAGACAGAGGACAGACATGTGCAGGTAAACACTGCAGCTTACAGTCACAGAGTGGCATGAGATTATTGTTCCTGTCTCTCACTGTCTTTTATGTTTGCTATGATCTTGGCAACTGCTTCCTCTGTTACAGGAAAATCTCTCTATCTCTCTGTCACACATGTTTGTACAGCTATCTTTGTGAGGACACTTATTGACACAATACAACCTCTAGCCCTTTACTCTAACCATCCCAACTAAGTGCTTGAACCCTTACCCTAACCTAACCTTAACTTAATTGTAAACATGAACCCTCAAACAGCCCCTTGAAGGGGAGACAGGAAAAAATGTCTCAATTTACTCGTTTTATCCTCATTGTGATGGAAACTCACACTGGTCCTCACAAAGATAGATGTACAAGTACACACACATCTCTTGCATTTCAGTGTGTTGCCCTTTAAGTCGAAGGCATATGCTAATGGAAAAATGATGTAATTACTGTCTGGGGTTTTATCAGAGTCCCAATTGGCTCATTGATATTTATCCTGTATTCACATGTGGTATTTTAATATGAACATATTTACTTATGCTCACTCACACACTCACACACACTTAGAAAAACATTGTTGTGCTCTCAGAACATCCCACTCTTGGGCAGAGAGAGGCGGTGTGTCAGAGAAGGGCAGAAGACAGGCAGACAGGATTTGACACTCTCCCGTCTATGCTAAGCTGTGTTATGTTCTCACTATGACACGTTTTCACAAGAGGGCATAGAATAGAAAAGAATGTGATCATATGTCATAACTAATACACACTCAGTGTCTTAAAAGCTCATATTATAGGGAGCACATGAATGAACAACAAACACAGTTGTTCTTTTTGGTCCAAAAGGGAAATACATTAAAAATGCTTAAATGTTCATTTAAAGGCAATGTTCTCTAAAAATTCTCCTAATGTTATTAAAATGTTCTTGCAGTAACATTAGTATAGTAGCCATGGATGAATTCAGTTTCACTGTTTTTGGATTGGGCCCTTTACAGGATGCCCCACAGGATGAACATGTGGATCCCCAAGAGCCAAAATATACCCCAGCTGCCTCAGAGCCAGGAGGCGGGACTGATGCTACAGAGGGTGGAGCTAATAAGATAAACAAAGAAGAGGAGAAGACAAAAGCAGTGGGGAAAAAAGAGGAGGTCACAGAACAAACAGTTCTGGAACAAGACAAGGAGAGGGGGGCTGAAGAAAACAAAACAGGTGAGATAGGAACAGAGGGAAAAGAAAGTATCAATGAGTCTCTCACTAAAGAAAATGATTCTGATAAAACTGATGATGTCAGAGCAGAGGAAGGAAAACTTGAGGAGAAGCACAAAAAAGCCAAGAGAACAACTGACTATGAAGATCAAACTGAAAAGACAGAGAAGAACAGAAGCACAGAGGAGATGAAGGAGAAAGATCATGCCCAGGACAAACAAACATGTTCTGCAAAAAAGTCTGGACCAGCTTCATCTTTTGCCCTCAGAGCTTCCACAAAATCATCTGTCTGTCCACGGCCCTCGGTCAGAAGAGATGCCATGAAAAAGTTTCAGAAGGACCAGTAAGGCATCTTCATAATTTAAAAAATCTGAATCATATAGATCATTGTCACAAAAAAAACACAAAAACACAAAATCAACTGCACAATCCATAATCATAAAACAATGTATCGCATATAACGTAGAGCAATAAACAGTTTTAACTGTTTGTGCTGTGGGATTTCTGTTTTGTCTTTAGTGTTTGTTGTGTATGTTGATCTGTTGCAGAACTCCAGCAGTTCAGAACTTTAAGGTTCAGAGGACATCTATAGGCATGGCCGGTGGAGCGTCAATTAAACAGAAAATTCTCCAGTGGTGCAGGAACAAGACAGAGACATATGAGGTAAAGAGACATTCGTTTCCTCAAACAAAACCTTCTCCAAAATAAAGATCTCAGTCAGAAGCAGAAAGGATTTCACAAATGATGCCATGGGCTGGACATTTTCTCTAAAACATTGACTAAACTAATATGTGTAAGTATCTAATCCTCTTTTTTCATCCTGAAGGGGGTGAACATAGATAATTTCTCTTCTTCCTGGAATAATGGTCTGGCTTTCTGTGCACTCATTCATCACTTCTTTCCGACTGCATTTGACTTCTCCTCCCTCAAAGCCAGTGAGCGAGAGAAGAACTTCAGTCTGGCCTTCAGCACAGCTGAGTATGTTCATACTTCAATGTGTGTGTGACTGAGGGACAGAGTGAGAGAGCAGTAATCAAAAACAAATGTAACACTTTCTTCTCCAGGTCTCTTGCTGACTGCTGCCCCCTGCTGGAAGTGTCAGATATGTTACTAATGGGAAAACATCCAGACCCTCTGTGTGTTTTCACCTACGTTCAGTCTCTTTGTCATCATCTCTCAAAGATAGACAAAGACAGGAAAGAGGAAGAAAATACTGAGGATAAGAACAAAGAAGATCAGCGGCGGGTTGAACAAGGAGAAGAGAGAAAAGAGAGAGAACAACACGAGGAAAATCAATCTGATTCCAGCATGAAGACAGTAGAGACGGATCAGAATGTAATAAATACAGATGTTGGGAAAGAGATGAACAACTAATGAATATCTATGACAGCTATTTACATAACTTCAAACTATACAATTAGAGACAATTAATTGATCATTAATACATCACATTAGTGCATGTGGGAACTAAGGTTTTATATCAGCTGTGGGCGATATATAAATGTATTATTCCTTTGTTAAATTGTTTAGGTTCTGTAGTATTATTTTATACAATATATAGATTTGCATGTACTTTGCAAATTATTTGCTGCCTGGCTTTTTAGACCTTAAAACATGATATTCCTACTTATTATATCTGAAATTCTGATTTCAGAAGTATGAAATGCTGGACATTTTCCATGGCAACAAAGCACGTTGATTTTAAGCACTCTGTTCATACATGCAGAGCTGCAGAGCTGCACGACTGCTTTAAATATTAAGCAGTTAACAACAGTCTATATCTGTCCTAGTGTAGTTTATGCTTCCATTCTAAACGTCTACTGCTGCTTAAAAACTCAAATTAAAAAAGGAAACCAGACACCACCTGATATATTACAGCCCATTTACAGGTTAACAAAAGTGGCTTTGTAAAATGTGATACAACAGAAACACCAAAACAACAATCAAACGTGTAGCATTCCAAATAAATAAGAATGTAATTGTTTGTTCAATTAAAAACCCATAATCTTAATCAAAAGCTTGTCATGTATCTCTCTGTCCAGAAATATAGGCCAAATAGTGATTTTAAAAGCAGATGCCACGCGGAACTGTCAGCAGACTTCAGAACCTGAAACCAGTCACTGGGCCTCTGTTCATGTTATAAATCACAGCATTGAGGCTACACCGTCATGTGCTGGTGTTTATGAAGCCAACAATAGAGAAGAAAACAAGAGAGAAACATGATTAGACATGTGACACGTGCACTTCAGCCTTGATGACTGTAAGTCTGTTGACAAAGTCAAGCAAATGTGTGTTGTAATATCACATCCTCTTTCTCCACATGCTCCAGTCCTTTGGTGCTATATATATATATATAAAGTATATATATATATGCACTGTAATATTACCCCTACTTCATTTGCACCTCTCTCCCTTTCTTTCTCACTCTCTCGCTTGATCATATTTCCCTGAGTGTGGCTGGTATGAGTTTGGTTAAGTGATCTTCATGAGGTCCCTTCAGACACCAGCTCTTGCTTCAGCACTGTTGAAAACACCCACAGAGAGCTGAGAGACAGAACCAGAGCGAACGTTTGAAATAAAAGAAGATGAAGAAATCAGGGAGTGTGTCTATGGGGTAAAAGTTCTGGAGTGCCTTTCTGTAGATTTCACATTCTCTGAAAATTGTTTCATCTATCAAGATCAGCAGAGAAGACCACAGAGCGCCTTAAGACACACAGGATCATGCAATACTAAGGAAAGGCAGAGAAGAGGAACATTAATCTTGGTTGGATGCACCATCTAAATTAAGCATTGTTCATTTTAATTTCCTGGGAGGAGGAAGTTTTACATTTGCAAGTCAGAACTTGCAAAGAAAACTATCAGAGATTATCTCGCAGTCAAGCATTAATATTATTTCTTCATGGGTTCCACTGATCCAGAGTCCAGTTATGGGGATACGGACAGCTTCAATTCCCCCATAACACAATCATCCACATCCCGTAAAACCACCCATCACCACGATCACGGCGGCTTGACTTACAGTTTGGGGGTCGTGTGGACACATCTCCGGCCCTTCCTTCCCTTCTTTTTGATCTCCTGTCTGGTGGTGCTTGTGGTCTACCTGCTGCAGACCATCGTGTATGGAGGGCCCTTCAATGACCCTTTGTTCTTTATCAAATTCGAGAAACGCTGGCCACCACCTGCCCAGCAGCCAGTCTCTACAGAGTCAGAACATGGAGCTGGTATTCTTTAAGGCTGTGCAGGGTTGTTGTCAGAGAGGGAACATTGTCTGGGCTGATGATGAGGAGTCTTCACAATGCTCTGGATTATACAGCAGGATTGTGTTATCCTTCGTCTTGGAATCTGGCATACATATGCAGAGGATCAAGGGACCTATAACTCCTTTCTGAAAGTCAATCCAACTAATCTTATTAAACAGACACCTAAAATAGCAAACACTTAGCAGGCTGTTCTACATTAACCAACAGCAAAGCAAAACAAATGTTTACAAACTGTTTAAAATGGTTGGGCATGTTATCACTTTACATGGCTGAGCGCTGGGTGAATCTGTACAGTAATGTCATCTGTGTAGTAATGGCATTAGTGCATGATGTGTTTTAATGAAGAAAACAGACACTTATACTCACACTGTTGACTAATGTGTTTACATTATATATCAAGTGTCTGGTGATGTGTTTACATGTCTGGATTCAAATAAAATCTCTTTTGTTGTAATATTATTATTATTATTAGCTGAATAACAGCTTTCATAACCGTATAAATGATTGAATTTTAACTTCATTATTAACAACTGGGACAATGAGCTTTACAATGAACTGTTGAAACTAAAGCAACAGAAATATTTTAATTATTGTTTAATTCATTACCAATAATTCTATATATTTACATGTCAGTGTTTGCCAGTAACCAGAAAGGTTAGAGATCTTCATGTTTGGCTTGTGGGTGAACTTTACGCTGTCTCATCAGTTTGCATCATGTCTCTGTGCAGCTGCTCACTCTCACACATCTCATATTCCTGGAGAGAGAGAGAGGAACGTACCCACGTCCATACGTCATTACGTGAACCCAGATGTTCTAGCCAATCACCTGAGCCGTACATGTCATGTGATGAATCACTTACGAAAACAACTTCCGGTCAACGCTTAAAAAGTAAAAAAAAGTTGTAAAGTTGTAAAATGTAAAAGCAGACACTTCCGCTACACGATTATAAAATATGTGTGAATTATAAACGTTTTTCCGTCAGCATACACAGAACATTTGAATAGCGATCAGTGGAGAGAAATGTTTTTGCACACAGCGCGGTGTAATTACGGCTTTTACCAGCAGGGGTCATGCGAACCAGTTAAATCTAACAGAACCAGCAGCACGCAAGAGAAGGGAAATCATGAAGAACTTCAGTTTCCATTATTTATTGCGTTCTACTGAATGTCATATAACGTCCAACAGTTCAGTAATCTACAGCAGCACATGAACACAGCCCGAACATGAGCATTCATTAACCGTCTTGACATTTAGCAGATATTAAAAGATCATGAACTGTGGTGAGGTCCAGCCAGTTTCACCAGCCAGCTAATGACCTGGTTGAAATAAGGCCTTACACTCAGTCCAGACTCCAGAGTACAGAATGTTTAGCACAAGAATCCTTACCACAGTCCAGATTAGACTCATCAGCTGTCTGTCTGTCTGTCTGTCTTCTGCTGCTTAGCTCAGGGTTCTATATCAAGACCAAAGAGAAGACCATCACTGTACAAAGCTATGAAATAATCTGACTGTAGACTCCTCACTGCAGTCACACGCAGCACAGGGAAGGCAGCAGTCCATCAGAGAAAACACCAGCAGACCATCAGACTGCCAGAAGACTCGTTCAATACTCCCACTGTCAGTATCTGAAGGGCTATTTCAGGAGAGGAGGAATAAATACACACACATATATATATATATATATATATATATATATTCATGATACATGTCTGATATAGTAACTGATTTTAACTGATTCGGTTAAACAGGTAAAAATTATAAACTGCGTGGCCATTAAATTGGATTTAATTTATCCATCTTATTTTTTTCGCAGCATTTATTTATGGATTTAATTACAATTAAATACAAAACAACACAATAATGCAGGAGAAACAAATAAGGAAACAAAAACATTAAACAAATTGTGCTACAGTGATTTTGGTGGCCAATTTGCTGTAAAAAAGTGTTGCGGATAAACCTCATAAATGAAATTTTAAAGCAGTAAATAAAGAAATATTATTTATCTGTTTTATTCAATTTAAAATAAGTGTCCATTTAAATACAAATAGACTTTTAATAATTATTGTTTAAATAACACTGATAAACTAGGTGAATGTGAGAAATAATCATTAACATGACGAATGATTAGTGATTTAAGATATGGTTCATGATGTGTGACCGTGTTGTGTGCTGCAGACTCTACATAACGACGCTTTTGAGAAACCACGAAATAGCCCATTTTAACAATATCACTTCTGAACATACCACCGTTTTTTTTCTTGATAATTTAAGTGATTTGGTTAAACAATAAATAAATAAACAAACAAAATAAATAAATGTTTCATTTTTAAACCATTGGTCTACGCATCCATCGAGAACATCACGCAAATCCACGTCCATCGACAGACTGCAGCCAGACGCTCGTTTGGTGCAGAAACATTCAGCGTCGACAACAGCTTCTGTCTCAACGACACGTGTCATAAGCTAGAGACACACAGACGAGCAGAAGTAAACAAACAAATAATTATATAAACAGATCACAATGACATTAAATTACATTTTTCCACAGGCTACATTAACTAAAACATTTCATACGGATACATAAGTGAGATTCGGTGAGCTTTCTCGACCATTAATCCTGTTTTCATTCATGGGCGGCTCCACATCTGATGACACGCAGTCGTTAACTGACCTGTGGCCGGAATCAAGATACAATCTGGACATATTCCATATTCTGGAAGAGACCCTATTTGAAATTTCTACCATTTCTAAGGACAATGGCACATTTTAAAAGGCAACGACACGACCATCACAATAGTTCAAATATGACAGATGTAGAGCATATAAATTAAACACAGATTGTTCAGCAATCTCTTCCCGCGTGTGGACGCGTCATCACTTTTGGACTGTCACAGCTGTGCCTACGTGCATTTATGTGAGATTATAAAAGGAGAGACATTTTGTAGCTGAACAGCTTGCATGATAAGTTCAACGATATAAAGAGAAGGGGTTCTGAACCCTTGTCTCTATTCAAAGTGGAACTTCTGAACATGCCTGTGATTTCAGTTAGCTAACATGATTCGTATCTTTATCTGGTTGTCCAGCTCGCGGGTTTCACATTGGGCACTTTTGTTGGGTCGAGGAAGCAAAAAAGAGAAAGATGCGCTAAATGGTCTTGACAAACAGAGGGCGCTCTCGTCATTACATCACGACAGTGACGCGGGCAAATGTGCAACATAATTAATTTATGTGTAATATTTGATCACGGCACATTTTAAAATCATCTTGTATACAGTCACGCTAAATGTATATTGTTAAGATGATCGACAAGAGGGTCGAATAATGATGAAATGGTTTCTACGTCGGTTGAAAATATAGGCAATGTAAGCGATGCAAAATCTAATTATTTCTTTGCAAAACCTAATTAGGCATTAAAAAAGGTTAACGCCAGCGCCTGAAACCGTTTTTGTTTAATAATCCCATTACTGACGGCTCATCATGTATAAAATGGCGCAGAAGGACACAAACTTTCCACTTGTTAAAGTGAATCTCCCAGTAAAGACAAACTCTACATGAGTCCGCTGGTGGGATATGACAGGATACCAAACGGGAAAGGCGCATCGCGGCACTGTAAGTAACTCGCGCATTTTACCGTTTAAGGCTCGTGTGTTTGTTAAACTCTCGCTTTCTATCGTTCAGTTTTCTATGAATTGAAGGAGGCTGCGTGTTTTTGTCTGAAGCTGGATGTTACTCGGTGATAGAGACCGCGGCGTGTTTTCTCCTCGGAGATCACAGCAGACGTGACGGAGCTGTTATTCTCTGAGGAATCACAGTGTGTAACTGCAGCTCGTTTTGATAAAGAACAAATTTAGGTATTTTATCAGTCACTGGTGGAAGTTACATGACTTTTTAATGTCATGCACACAGCATACTGGTTTGCTCTGGACTGCAGCAATGAAAACACTTCAGAGACCGTTGCTAATATTTCGTTTGAAATAAATCTGCAGTTCGACGACGTATATGAACTTGAACAATATATTACAATTAATCCAAAGAGTTGTTAACGACTACATGTATGCTTCTTACTGCCCTACCTTGTCTTTGGGAACAGAAAACAGCCACGAAATAAAGCATTTTAGTAAAACCGATGCAATTACCAGGGAAACCCTTTCACTTTTCCACCCTTAACCTTTCCCTGTTTCGAAACGGATCCATCAAATGGGACGATGGGCTTTCCGTCCAATCTGCATAGAAACGAGAGCTCAACAATAGAATCGGATTGACATGTCCGAGTCAAAGACTGCGTGTAAAGACAGAGAAATCAAAGACTAAAGGAATGCGCTTGTTATCGGAAAAGAAGACTGTATTCTCTCCGTAGCTGTGTATCGAAGCACGAATAAAGAAATTAAACAAACAGGATCAGAGATAGGGCGAAACACACGGATTTCTGGACAAGCGAGAAGACTAGATAAAAGAGAAAGAGATCAGTTCAAATCACTCATCAAAAGCTACATCGAAAAACAAGCCAACAACGCGCTGACATTTAAACGAATTCAGCACGAATTCTTCTCCATGTTTTCTCATTTATTTCTTTTAAATTATGTTAGACTATCAGAGTGTTTTAGCCCGTGAAATCCATCCGCCTCTGCTCTGTTTCTTTTGTAAATTAAAAAAACATTGTTTATTTTTAATATTAGTATTAGTTTTAGTATTTGTATCGAGAAGTACAAAACTAAATGTAAAATGTGTGTCAGTGCGAACGGGTTTCTTTTGTTTATTTGTAGTTGAGTTGATAGAATTAGGAGTGTCGGGTGAAACTGCTCACGGCATCTCAGAACTGAAGCTGCGCTAAACACACGTGAAATAAATGAGGACAATTCATATCTTTTCCAAAACGATATAACAGATGACGTATATCTTTGTGTTTATTTACTATTTTCATATCTTATATATATATATAAATTCTGTATATGATTTTTCTGTTGCGTGTATACGTTTTGTAGGTTTTTCTCTAATGATTTAATGTAAACTACACACATAAATGTGCACATTAAAACACGTTTAAATAATAGCAAAAGTACAGACAAAACAAAACATGGACTATCATAAATGAATACAACCAACGTGCCAGTATACACGCCTTACCATTGAAACGTTACAGAAGACTTAAAAAATCGCAGATGAAAACAAGACATGTAAATTATTCAGATATTGTTAATTATGTGTGTTTTATGTACCGTTTTACGGTAGATCTTTAATGAATTGGTTCCTTGAAATAATATTCATTTGTTCTGAATAACCTTTGTCTGTGTGTATTTTATGGACTGTTTTCTCAAGCTAAATAAAGACATCAAATTAAAAATGAGTTATTGACAGGTTGGGGCAAATAATCCAGGGCCGGGGTCTGCATGCACAGAAGCGCTTTTAGAACTGCCCCACGGAGAATTTAATGTCAAGAGAACACAAACGCTTTCGTTATTAACGATCAGCTACAATCTCCGAATGACTTAATCAAACTCAAGGAGCTGGAGAGGGAGCACGGATGCAATAATGGCTTTAAAATATGACGAAATTATTTCCCGTCATTTCACAAAACAAATTGAACATTTATTGCATATATATTAAAAATTATCCGCCAGTGCGTGAAGCTGACGTCTCTTTTATTGAGGCGCTCCTAAAGGTGAATCCTCGGAGGAAGCGTTTTTCTGGCTTGTTAGTCCCGCTGGAAAATGTTGCAAAATTGCCTTGAACCAGCTAAATTGATTCAGAGAGAAACTCACTGCCTATCTGTTAAAAACACAGCCACTCCCCTTTAATGCGCTATTATGTGTGTTTCGGCTCGTCGGAAGTAGTCGATCACTTTGGAAGTGTTTTTATCGGTGAAATCAAAATATTAAAATGATGACGTCACATCATTGTAAGACCTGCTTACAATCCCCATTTACACATATGCAAAAAATACTTTGTTTTTATAAACAACGATTATGAATCCACAATGCATGCATTGTGCATTGGTTCTGAAAATAGCGCAGACTCCAGTCTGCGTGGCTACGAGGCCTCTGCTCTTTGTCTATCACGGTAGATGAATGGTTGGTGTCACCCACATGATTGGTTTGCACTATTAAATTGTCAAAAGAACGGATTTCCCTAATAATGGTTTTTATGAAGAGTTATGGAATGCGGCGTTCCTGGAGACAGACGTGAGGACTAACAAGGGGTAGAGGGGAGGGGTGGTGCCCAAGGTCACGCAGAGTTTCCAGAAGCACTAAGCAGAACGTTAGTCTCACGTCTGTAGAACTTAATCTTTAGGCACCGTTTCCGAAAAGCATTGTTAGTCTGCTTAAACAGCACGTTAACTGCCGAGAATCTCGTACCGCTCCCGAGTCAGTTAACTGCCACTTTTCTCTCAGACCTTCCTCGAATGTTTTACTACGAGAGAAGAAAAGGACAAAATAAAATGAACGCATCTGTAATATTTTCAACACAAGTGCAATTAAACTGAATTTACACGACAGATAAAGTAGCTTTACTAATTGCGTGAAAGGATACAGAGACTGTTTGTTCCTAATAATCATTTGGTTTTAACAGAAAGGCACAGTAAATAAATAGAGACAAATAAATATAGTTATCAGAGGAGATAAATAAGCTCATCCCACTCTCTCACTCCTCATCTTCCTGGCCTAGTCTGTTTACAGACTGTTCCTGTTAGGAAAGCAAACATGGCGGAATTCAGCACCTTGGACGTGACAGCTCCCGCAACGCTTAAGTTCTTTACGTAAACTGTTTC
The DNA here is from genome assembly GCA_036877575.1 of Botia almorhae. NCBI lineage: Eukaryota > Metazoa > Chordata > Actinopteri > Cypriniformes > Botiidae > Botia > Botia almorhae. The sequence goes on along the minus strand of JAZGTJ010001677.1, from coordinate 38,527 downwards.
TACAAACTGGTCTGAGAAACGGGCATTCGTTCATTTTACGTGAATTACAACGTATGAATCTTCCTTCTTAAGCGCTTTAATCTCACTGTGTGCTCAGCACATACAGGCCGGGCTGCTCACTTCTTGCTCAGTCATCTAATCATTCCGTCTACATACTATAATACTGCACACTACATTCTATAATTACTTTCAAACATTGTATTATTGTGTGGTATTGTGTTGATATTTGTAGCATTAGATTAGTGCGTGCTGCATTATGTAATCCGATGATGGGTAAACTGACTAAACCGCATCTGCTGTCTACAGTCTAACGAGGTGTGAATCGAACGAGTAACACAAAAAAATGTCGTTGAATAAAACGCACTTTAATCGAATCTACGATTCTGTTTATCAAACATTTTTATTCTGGTGCCAGAGATTTGTGTTAAATGTTAACAGCTTGGATCAGTCTGTTCTTTTCTCGAACAACAAATCAGTGTTGACTTTTAACACTCGGCTTCTTTGTGCGCTTTGTGTCGCTGCCCTCGGCTGAAGATTTATGTATTTTTGATATTAAATTCCGTCTGTCATTAACATTGCTCTCTTGTTGACTTTTCTTGACCCATCGACCCGTTGCCCAAACTTTCCCATATTTAACGCCGGGCCCCTCCTCTCTCTCTTTGAGGTCGCTTGTCTCCTTTAGCTGCCCTGCTAAATGCGTTGCCCGTTTTTGACGCGCGCTGTTTGCTCTGTTCTTGAACTTCAGTGGGTTACACAGGCCCTGTCCCCTCCTGTACTCTGAACTCTGGATCTTCCCCTGAGTTAATGTCTTGTCTTACAAGTCTCCCCCTGGCTGCCCAGCTTGCTAATTAGTTAAACAAACGCATCTCCTAATGATTCCCTGGGCCGGAGTCGTTTTGTTCGGCTCAGCTTCCGCTGGCGAGGGTCTTTGCGAGTCTTGGCCTCTCTGACCCAAACTAACCGCAGGTTGTTAAAGCTGCTGGACGGCGCTGTCCGAAAGTTCATCCCCCACCAGGGCAAAGGCCACAGGGCGAAAACAGGCTCGGAATGCCCACCAGCTGTTAACGGTGACAACGAGACGAAGCAATGGAAAAACAGATTGCTGTCATCCAAACTGCTGCTTTTTCGTATTCTAAAACTTGTTTGGGACATTTTTGTGCCCTACACACTATGCCAATAGTCATAATTTTTCGTCCCCCTGGTGTGGGCCAGAAATATTGAGGCCATTCAGTTTTCTTTGCAATGTTTTGCCATTTGACCGCGCAGTGTCTGAGCGCTCCGAGGAGGTCTGGACAGAAATGGATACTAATTGCGGGGACTGTAACACTGCTGGTCGCCGCGCGCCTCGGGCGATCCCCGGGCCTGCTAGTCAGCGGGTAATTGACAAGAGCTTGTCTGTTTCTGAGAGCAGCTGGTCCTAAGCACTGGCACACAACACAATCTTGACATGGCCTCTATTTGCCCGGAGGAGTTTGAGGGAAAACGCTGTTAAATAGAGGGAGATTTATTAAAACTCCCTTTGGGTGTCGCCAAGTAAGATATTTCCGACTGTGACCCTGCGCGCCTAACTCCCCTAGTTAATAAAGGGCGGAAATTTAGCAGGTGACGTTTCTCCTGTCATGAATCACAAGCAAACAAGCGCGAAAAAACTGTAAACCAGTTATAAAAATATACTGCCCAGTTGCGGCAATGAGAAACATGCTTAATTATCTTCTTTAATGTTTTTTGATGACAGTATTTAGTTTTGATTACAGAAGCACACAGGCATACCCGAATCACCGGACAGAATCTGATCACATCATCTTATCAAAGACACTTCAGCAACTCCTCGTGAATGTTAAGCGACGGCTTTAGAAGAGGTCGTTTAATAAAAAGGTCTTTCTGGAGATCTGAACCATATACAGCAGGGCTATGTTTTGAAGAAGTCAACAGACACTGAGGTGGTATTGTTTGCCTTTGAAACGGAGAGTTTCTGCAGCTTTCCCACTGCAGGCCCGGGTGAATGTAAAGAGATCCTTTCTGTGCGCTTTACACTGAAATCGAGATTTTTTCGTGTATTCTCACGAATCTCCCCCCGTATGTCACAGTAACAATGCCTGGAGCGAAGCACCCCGCAGGAGCGCCACAGTCGGGGATCTCTCGGATTGTTTTAGACATCTTTGGATTTCATCAATCAAAATGACTGCAGTTTTCCATAAAAATGCTGAATTTGGGACAAGGTCTGAGAGAGCTAGGTAGAAAATGCGACGCTGTCTGGATCGATGATAAATGGCCGTGCTTTCAGTCAGTAAACAGAGAGATACGTGCTGGAGTCACTTGTCCTGCAGGTTTTATTGTCATGAATAAAATAGGCTTGACAGTGACATAGGAGATAACTCATTTGAATTACATTATTATTTTTAATATTTGCTATAGGCAAAAGTTGCTTCTCAAAGTAAATTTAAATACAACTGCCGTTGTGTTAGGCCAACATTTTTGCTAAATCCAGAACTAATTTGACAAAAATGTTTATGCAACTGAGAAACCAAAGCGAAAGAAAACGGACAGTAGATCACAATATTGTGTATAACGGCCGTCAGTCATTAAGGTGGAATATTAAGACGTTTTGCTGATTAGGTCTATGAGTAAACATGAAACTGACGCCTATTGTCCACATTACACAAAAAGACAATATATCTGAATGCAGGGGACCGCTAATGCAGCTCTATTACTTTATTGATCATGAATACTTGGTGAGAAATAAAGCCCTTAGTGAATACATTTGTTATGAAAGAAAGGCATCTTGTCGACTTGAAGAATTGTTTAATTTCGGTTCTGGTTGCAGTACGGTGGGCACCGGCTGCTAATAGAGATTTAATTGATGAGCGAAGTGGCGTTTGTGCTCTTATTGCGCCCGGGCGTCTGCTGTAAAATACAGCCGTAATCCGATTGAGGTATTCCTGCAGGAGACGCGCGCGAGCTACGGCCAGAGGGAAAATCGTTATTAAAAAAGTTAAGCGCACAGAGAGAAGTTCGACATACTGTTGAGGGCTGATGAAAAAGAGGGGAAAGTGATATCATCGACAGACCTGACGAGACATCATTCTGCCTCAGTAACCACTTTAACCGCTGCTCCCGAGAAGCTGCAGGTGCACAAAAAAAGCTTCAAAAACCGGTTTCTTTCGCTTTGGTTTCTCAGTTGCACAACACACAGCTACCCAACATGAAACATGAAGCCCTGCGACCTCTATATAGACCTGCAACAATCCTCATGCACGAGTGCCTGCGTGACCAACAGACGAACTAAAGGTTTGTTTTGCCTTAAACGTGAACAGAACGCAAGAAATGTATTTAAAAACAACCGGACTGCAGCTCTACACAAACACGGGGAAACTATATCATCTGCAATGAATTCAACGTGAATTGACGGTTTAATTCGCAGCTTTGAAACGACTCATTGATAAAGGATCACAGGACTGTCTTGACTTTTCTAAATGTTTGTTCTTCGAGACTTTAACGAAACATTTCAATGGTCAACAAATGGTCGATTGATTTGATTGATCAGTCTTGCGGTAAACATTCTCTCTGCCTCTTTTCTCTCCTATAGAGCCGCTTGAACAGACACATTGAAGGCTGTCTGCGCTCTGAGCTCGGCCTCACAGGCGGATGATTGATGAGGGATGAGGGCAAGGCCGAGCACGCACAGCATAAAGACCCATACACAGCTCAATAAAGCTGGGCCTGAGCGGGGACCGGGCGAGCTCAATAGACGCCGGCGCGAGGAGATTGAGGCCAGCGGCAGAGGAAGGTGCTCTGTTGTCCCGTAATCCAGTTAGTCATTGAGCCACCAGCCGTCTGCAGCGCGACGGAGAGCAGCGGCGAAGGACGGGCGAGGAGAGGACAGAGAGGTTGGATGACGCAGAGGGGGGTCCGAGAGAGAGGCACACCTCGCAGCCCCTGCTGAGAAACACTGAGCTGGAGAGAGAGAGAGAAACACAAAGACACGGAGCATACTGAAGTCCCACGAATAGCTCTGATTCTGTACACGAGATCTAATGAAGCACAGACATTCCTTCTGATCTGCTGTTGAAGATCAATCACTACAAATTATGATTTGATTGTCGTCGTTAATAATAATAATCAAAGCATTATTGTTACTAATAATTTTATTTTTTTTAATAATTTTATCATTTGTCACTGTAATTGCAGCATAATTTGTGAAATAAAACAACTTATAAACAACTTAATAATTATTCATAATTATCTATGAGACGTAATTCACGTCTTTATTTTGCTGTTTAATAAACAGAGGGACAGTAATGCGAACATGAACATCGAGGCATCCGGATCTATGACTCCATACGTGCCCGCACACCATGTTCCCTGCTTCTCTCCACCTCGCCATTATCAAACACAGCACCAGTCAAAACCACAATTAGTAGCTCCTAATCCCCCGCCAACACCGCCTTTCATGCAGCCAAGGCCGCAGACGAGGTATCCTGCAGAACTGCCTTGTTCCCGGAGACCAGACAGACAGAACGAGAGCGATGAAGCAGCTCGCGGCCTGCTGCGACTCCCAGCAGGCTTCGCTGAAGTCACATGTTTATTCGCTCGTCACTCGTTTTTGTAAAGTATCACTATTACATAAGAAATCATGTTCAGTTTTATGTCAGAAAACATTTGAAGGATGAAAACTGCATTTCACTACTGATCATTTTAAAGATTTGTTTTATATATAATATATATTTATATATATTCCTATGTTCCAATAATATATAATTTTACATTGCTCTGTCAAGAAACTCTTTTGCAGTAAAGATCAATTTCTCTCTGGTATAGGGAAGACTCGTATTTTTTTATATTCTGTCTCTAATTGAGAAAGTGATTACAATCTATTCAGTACAATCACAAAGTGTTTTGCCCTAATACTGTCAAAATCAGGAGAGCTGAGGCTCTTAACAGGTTGAAGTAAAGCTGCTTTCATGTCTCTGTGTATTTGTGATTAGTGCAAGGTTGGGAAGCCATTTCTAAACCACAGGATCTTGTTAATTCAATTCCAGCTTGGGTTTTAATTGCTGAATTGAAGTGATAATCTAGCCATAGGAATCTCTTTTACCTGTTCAAGATCTCATTCTGTCCTGGTTCTTCAGTCCTCTGAAGATGTTGAGTTTAGATAATCACTATGGTACCAGTTCAAGCTTGATGTAAAGCAGGTTTGTGGTTATACACACTGGAGATCTGACCTTCCAGAGTTTCCACCATCTTCTTGAAATCAGAGGTGTGCACACAAGCAAAAATACACATGAAAGACATAGAAATGAAACCTGTGGGCCAGTGTCAGCTAGACTGAAGACTAAAGCAGTAATTCACAACCAGATTTACCTGTACGCCAGATAAACACAGGCAGCTTCATGGCTACATGGAAAGGATTTGGTCTTGCTTCATTAATCCTGTAAAACAAACAAACAAAAACATTAATAGTAATAATGCTATTGACTTATGTTATTATGTTAATGTCATTGACACATTTAGCAATATTAAGAAAAATATTAATAATATTGCCAAGTGAAATCCAGTAGAGTGTGTATAAAAGGAGCATTTATTGGGTTGGTGGGGGTATAAAGCAGTCAAGAGTACTGCAGTAAAAAATAATTAATTCTCCAAAATCCTGACAACATTTCAGTACTGCTCGCTCACGCCAAACTGTATTTTAAGCAAAATTAGCACCATTGCATCTTTCATTAAATGTGAATTATGTACAATAACCTGCCAATGCCAATAACAACCAACTTGATGCAAATTACAAACCATCAAACGCAAATTCTACCCATATTAGGAAATGACACCGTATATAGTCCATTACATTCCAACATACAGTGCGTTTAAAATCTCAGACCACTAATAGAAATGCAAAAACATTTTATGATCTTTTCAATTACAGTAAATGTCAAAGTTGATCTATTGCTATATTTTACATCATAAAGTCTTTTTTCCCCAAAATGCTAAAACTTTATTTCCAAACCAGTTTTAGATTCACATATTTTCAGTGTGGTCTCAGACGCTAGACCTCATATATATGCACTGATAGAGAGACTTTACCAGCGATATATATTACTTCAGGGATATGAAACAAGAGACAGACGGGAAAGAGAGGGAGGGAGAGAGAGAGAGAGAGGCCTTGGCTACATGTGGGAGTGTCCGCGAGCAAGAGAATAATCACAATGTAATCAGATTGCCTCTTCTGATAATGGACGGCGGGAAAACGAAGAGGAATTCCAGGCAAATTTGTGCAAATAAAAAAATTCCTCCTGACATGACGTGCCGGTGAGAGGCAGCGTCTAATGAGCTGTAATTTGTCTAAGAGCATCCCCCCCCCCCAGCCACTGTATTCTACTTAAGAATCAGGGTTCATTTCACAGACTGCCCATCACTCACTCACTCTCCCTCTTTCTTTCATGTTCTCTCGCTTTTCTCTCTCTGCCAATGAGAGAGACTTGCCTGAAGGTATGTGAGAGTTCTCTGTGTGTCTTTACAGAAGGCTCATCCATTTCAGGTGGATGTTGCAACAGAGAGCAATGCATGCAGTTGAGCTGCTGGCAGAAATGATGATACACTCAGCGTGAGGGCGTGTGTGTGTGTACGTGTGTGTGTGAGGTATATATTTCTGCAACATAAGCAGGCACACTCACTGGTGAGATGACTCCTCTCCTGAGGCAAGAATTACCTACAGCCATCCAACGCTTCCTCATGCCATTCCTCACAGCTCCCACAAATTATTAGCGATTTTCATATTTCAGATTTCATCTACATTCATCTAGCGCAGCTGGGTGGTACCGGGCAGGGCTGATGGTGGAGGAGGGGGCAACAGGGCGTCAGAGAGGAGAGCTGAACGCTGGTGCTGGGGCCCCTGAGATGCCTCTAATTGAATTGTGAGGCCCTTGATTAGATTAGCCTTGCGGCAGCTTGCTGCCAATCTGAAGTATGGGTGCCTTCCATCCTACTTAACCCCCTGGCCCACCCCACTACACACCCACCCACAGTAGTCCACACACACCGGGCCGGGCAGGCAGGCAGAGTGCTTCTATACTTTTAGAGCTTCAGAGTTCTGTGCTTTTGTGATTTTTCTTTCTCTTTGTCGTTTCTTGTAAAAGAGTCGCTCTTTCATCGCTAGGTCCTCCCCCTACTCCAGAGTCACTGCTGCTGCTCCTCACTTAATCCAATTACTCTGAGTTTGTTTTTCAGTGTGTGGCTGTGTGCACCTTCTTACAGTTAATAGTTACTGTAAAAAAGAAAGACAATATGTAATTGGTTTAAAAGCATTTAAAATCATAAAAAACACAGAATATATGTAAAGCTTTGGGGTAAGAGGAACAGGTAATTAAAATGTGTTGTGTTAAAGCATTGCTGTTTACACACATACTGGTCAATGACTATTTAAATGTTGAGGGGGCGTGTTGCCCTCAAAGTCTGTGGTGGTTACTGTCCTGATTCTGACCACATTAAATGAAGTTTACTGTCTACTCTTTTATCTGGACACTATAGAATATCTAGTGAGTAACTGAGCTTTGTCTGAAAATTGTGCATATTTATTATACAGTATGTAATTGTGTCAATACTAATCGATCACTGACATGGTGCCAAATATGGCACCTCTGAGGTCTCCACTTGCTCCTTCAGAATGCTGGGTAACCTCGTCTCAAGGCCTCTCTGTATTCTCCTTTCACTCGGGCTCAGCCTGAGGCCACCCGCTGCCCTGTGGATGGATAAGGCAGATGAATATGCGCCGCTGTACGGCATCGAGGAATCATGTTGTGATGCAATTATCATGTATTGTAGCATGTAATTCTATCAGGTCTCTGTTTAACAGTAATCTCATGTAGAATGTCTGGGGCCAGGTTCCCTCTCTCTCTATTGTTCTGTACTCCACTGAAAAACTCAATCCAATTGGAGGCGGCGCTATTGGATTTTTCTCTGTAGAATAAACTGGAATCATATTTTTGTTGGAAATTATCAATACATCTTGTCCAGGGAACTCAAGGAGACAAACAGATAAAGGGGAATTTGTGGAGAGGAGGAGGTGATGGAGAGGGTGGAGTCTGAGGGAAGGTATGGGAACTTCTGGTGACTGAGGAAACAGTTTCAGAGGATATACATGCAGAACAGAAGCAGATGAAATTCATGATGGGGACAAAATGAAGTGAAACCTTACAAAGAAGAATACTGTCTTGGGAAACCATTTTTTCCCTGAAATATCTGCTGTGAGACAGTGGGATTTTTAGGCTACATTAATGTACTCCACAGAGTGCCCACTTTGGCATTAAGATGTGTCTACAGTCGCAGGCTTATCATATACATTTTTTATGTGCATACATTTACAGTACTACACTCAATTAAATTTTAAAAATTAAAAATGAACAGAAAGTCTTCTAACAAATTCAAACGTAGACAAAATGATGTGAAATGAACAGATGTGGCACTATTTCTAAAACACTGACTAAAATAAAACAAAATTGTGAGAGACTTTAACTCTTTATATAGTCACTGAAGAACACATACTGTTTTCATCTTGTTGATCTTTAACATCCAACAGCAAAGACATTCTGAAATGTTTCGCTTTTCACTTTCAACTTTTCCAATTGTCATGCTGATAATATATTTTGAAATGAGAAAAGTATTACATTAGAGAATGTAAGCTCTCTAATTTAAATAATTTTGGACGGACAGATGTTTGGAGCCCACTGTAAACATTCTCTGGTATTTGCTACAGCGAGGACACACTTCAGTCCCCTCACCTGTTACAACAGAACGTCTGTCTCCTGCAGTCTGTGGTGCTCCAGACAGACTCAGAGTCATCCATCCATCCTGCCCGCCTCCCCTCTCCCCACTCTCTCACTTTTCATAATTATTAAATTACGCTCTACGGCTCCCATTAAAAAAGGGACATTTTCTTCGTAACCACCTGCTCTTCCTCCAGAACCCTGCGTTTTACATCATCAATCTCTCAGCGTTACCGGACCCCTAAAAGCTTTCTGAATCCTCTATAATGGGAAGGCAATGTGGGGTCAGTGTAAAGGGGGATGCTGGTCATTTTGTGTGTGTGTTGTGATGTCTCAGCACAAGTCTTGTGGCAGTGGAGGGGTGTGTGGGGGGGTGTTTGTGTTGGTCATTTTATCTGTGTGAGGTATTGTGTGCTAACGCCCGGTCACTAACTGTGACCCCACAAAAGACAAAAGCAGGGGTGCAGTAAGAACACACAAACCCACCCAGTGGGTTGGTCAGTATTCTGCCCCTGATGGGTTCTGTGCCCTGGGGTACAATAGGGCAAGACACTGACCCCAGTCAGGCCAGATAAACAAGACTAGATTAAACACCATAATCCTTTACAAGAATCAATCAATCTATCTATCTGTCGGTCTATAAATCTGTATCTATCATTGTATATTGTATTATAATGTACTGAAATATTATATTATATTATATCATATGTTTTAGGTGAAAATTTAAGTCTGATGGGACTAAAAGGATCAACGATAAGATACATATTTCTATGCATAAACTTGCATGTTTAGTGTGTGCCTACGGAGAAACATGACTTCAACTTGACCTGTTTGGTATTTGTGAACACAGGTAGGATGCATCCCTGTATGTGTGTGTGTGTGTAATCACTGTGTCAGCACAGATGGAAGACTCTAGGCAGAGAGCTGGTGCTGATCGCTCAGTTCCCAGCATGCCTCTCATTACCTAATGCTCATAAAGCCACTCGTATTATTCATCTCTGACAGCTTAGCCTGCTCTGCATAACCTAAACAAATCCTTCACAAACACACACTAACACACACCCACAAACACACTAACACACACCCACAAACACACTAACACACACCCATAAAGCGAGCAAACACACATTAAAACAAGCAAACAAAACTAGTTGATATAATTGTATTACATTTTTCTGCAAAGACACACAGTATGAAAGAAAAAATGGAGGCAGACTAAAAAAAAGTCAAATTACCATAACCTATAATATACATAAACACTATACAAACATACCAGTTACACACTTGTGCACACACACAGACACACACTCAAGCAGAGCTCAGACAACACAAAATTACACAAGCTGTATGAGAGATGAACAACCTTAATAACACCTTAAACTTTTCTCCCTTCCTCTCCCCCTCCCTCCCCCTCCCTCCCGCTTGCCTTCACTTCCCCCCTTAACATTCAGTAATATGATTAGCGTGCAGCTAATGGCCTCTCCTTCTGGCGCTTGGAGACATTCAGCCCAGACCCTGGAAAACACACCAGGCCTGCTGCAAAGAGAGAGAGAAGCACCCCTCCTCCCTCAGAGCAAATCTATAGGGAGAGAAGGCAGAGACAGGTGCATTTCTGCACAAATCGAGTTAGCCAAGACATGCCACATCCAATTGGAGTAAATTGATGTGAGAGTTTGTGATGTCTGCCGTGGGTACTACAGCAAAGGTCAGTGTGCCGAGACAATGACATCAATCTGCTGCACGTGGCTGGAGAAACGCTCTGCTTTTCCACCCAGTTCACATGTGTGCAAGAAATACAAGCAATGCGTAATAAAATGCAAGCTGAATTCATTTGTTCTAATAATGTTTTTTATTAATTAGGAAAGACGCCATTACTTGATTAATGACCAATACAAAAATAAATGTGTAAGATGGTTCCGGTCATCATAAACCATAAACTGTAATGAGGCCCGTTTGCTTCAAAAGGCAGATGTCTGATTATACATTTTATGACAAACTATGAACACAGTCAAGAGATTTAATTCAAAGTGAGACTAAAGTTTCTGTCTCTACCGAGAGAAACTGAGAGGAACAAGTCTGGCACAAGATTTGCTTTCCGTTACTCTTTCATTTGAGCCCAGCTCTGAAAAGAGATATTTCTGGCTATCGCTAGCACCCACCTATATTCAGAGAAGCACTTTCTTTGATCACATTAGTGTTATTGCCACTATCAAATGTTGTTCTGACTCTGCAGCTCAATATCTCACCTCAGGCCTCTGTTTCTGTGATATGAGTCTGGCCTGAGCTCAACATCTCAACATGGTTCTTCACTCCTAAAACAGATTTAAACACAGACTCTTAGCAAACGTGAACTCATAAGCCAGTGTTCTTATGATACGAGGAAGGATTATGAGGCCCTATGCAACATTATATTAAGTCATATTAAAATTATATTATTCGTTTGGTGCTATACAAGCTATATATGCTTTCAAACTCATTGTTTATCAAACTTGATGGTTGTCTGCTTTTCTGTCAAATCATTCAAAAACATCTGTTTCACTTCTACCTCCAATCAACACATGAATACATGTTTTACCTTTAATCCACAAATTAGTTTTATAGCGATATACAGGTGCACCCTGTTTGCCATTAACTATAATAAAGTGACATATGTTACAGTATGAAGGAAGAGTCTCACATCTGAAGATACGGCCCACACAGATTTCACCATCACAGACACACAACAAAACTGAGACGCCCAAACAGCATAAAAACTGAGGCAACATCTCCAACATTTTCTACCTTCAGTGTATCAAAGCTGTGTAAAAGGGTAATAGTTAATAAATTAAAGACTGATTTGATTTTTGTAACAGAAGGTTTTTCATAAATACAAATGTGTCAACAGACAATCAACACGCATTTGACTAAATGCAATATTTGACTAAATGCAATATTTGACGACTTTACGCCTATACTCTACTATATATAAAATGAAGCTATTAATGAGGTGAAAGAAATCACGTAAAAACACCAGGTGTGGAGAATACAGCAGTAATCCATCAGCTCTCCCAGCGGAGCTTCCCCATTAAACCACATGACACAAGTTTGGGCTGATCTAACACCATCGACTCTCAAAGAATTTCCCCACCTCACGCTATTAATTCTCATTTATGTTCTAGGTGCAAAAACGAAGCCGCTGACCGAGCGATTGATCGTCACCATCAGCTCGAGTTCATCACATTTTAACGGATGATGATGAGATACGAGATAGCTGGAGCTTGTTCTAACACACTTAAAAAACCATAATAAAACATTCTTCAAGCGAGGCTCGGAGAAGACCTGTGACACTTCAGAACTGTAATTGGTCGAGTCCATTATCCCATATCGTCTGACTGATGTTAACTTTCTTTAACCTCTCAGTGCTATAAAGATCATAATCTGTGTGGAAAATATTACATATTACATACAAAAGACACTTAACGTCTCAACACGAGTCCTTCTGCTCTCCTTCGAGTAATGAGAGGAAAATCTGAACAATCAAGATTCAGGCGGAGAGTGAGTTGATCAATAATCATTCATTCATTCACTTAAAGATCGAGCAATTATTAAAATTTGTGTGCTGAGCCAACTTTAGGAAACAATGACGTCACAGAAAATTGTTTTTTATTAAAAACACTTAAAATTCACTTGTTGACTGTGTAGCTACAAGTTTTGAACATAATTACTTTTTGTAAATAAAAAAAGACACAGTAAAAATGAACAAGTGGAAATCCCTGCGGGTTCAAACGTTCATGAGCTCTGCTTCTGTGACCCTTGATATCCGTTTTCATTCATCACAACATTTCGCTCATTGCAAGACAAATGCAAAACTCAGAAAGTATGACACGGGTCAAAAATGATTTATAGTCACGTGTGGGGACAGAAGAATGCCGGCCATTGTTTTCCCAATACTGTCCATCAGCGGTCCTGCTGCAGACTGCAGAGCGAGGAGACAGCAGTGTGACACTCAGACACATATCTACAGATCTACATCTCATTCATTAGATTCTCCACACACAGAAACTAATGTCACCGCTCTCATTATTATTGTTATTATTATTACTGTTGTTACCTTAATAACGGAGAACTCATCAGATAATACAGATAATGACAATACATTTCCAGAAAGGGAAAACGAACAGAAAACGAATAAATTAACTAAACGTTCCTGACGTCATTTTGGCATTTGATAATAAATTAGTTGATTGGTCTACAGTAATTGCTATAAAAACCAACAAGAAACCCCCGAGAGAGCCAAAGTGATTTTTGAACCATTAAAAAACACTCAATCACTGTGGATGTGCTGCTGCGATCTCTTTTCACGATCTGGTCATTAATCGCTTAATTCCAGTAAACCTTCGCTTCATACAATAGTCTGCTGTCTCCGCTAATGCACGTGTGATTAAGCATTTCTCTTAGCACACGGACGGTATTAAGGCAGCGGGTCGTACAGAGACTCAGATGCCTTCGGGGGGCCGACCAGCCTGCTTGTGTAGCCTCATGGCGACGGTCTTTGGTTAATGACAGTGACCCGAGCTTCATCGGCCATTCTATTCAAGCATAATAACGGCCTGCCGGCTGATTTATGAGATCGGGGCTAATAATTGTCAATTGCTTAATGCGGACAACAATGCCTGTGTGTTAAATAAAATATGCCCCCTCTCACTCGTTTGTATGAATGACCCTGCGGTTCTGCCTCAGCCCTGTTAAAACCAACAGCTACGCTTCACGAACATTGACAGACAGCTTCAACTTACTGAACAGAAGTATTGAAAAAGTCTCATTCCGCTTGTATAATTCTCCTTTAAAGTACTTGTAATAGCGTAATCATTTGTAATGGCCAGTTTTAAGTCTTTTGAATAATAGCGGTAATAATTTTGGCAATAAATTATTTGGTATTTGGTAATAATAACGAAATCATTTTGGCCTGAACTTCGTAAGCACGCCGAATGCAAACTGCATGACAAATACAGCATAACTGATAATAAATAACACACAGTGTGTAGATCTGAGCCTGCAGGTTAGCATACATCTCTGTAAGAGAGTAATGCGACAGTGAGTGTGGGCCGTTCACAGGACAATCTAATGACGGTCGCTGTTAAAGCAGCGTTATGAAACGATGACAGGGCACTCCGATAAAAATTTAATTCCATCTCATTTTAGACAATTTTATGAATCAGGTTCTTAAACACTGGCAAGAGATTAAATAATCACATCTTTTCCAAATCTTATTTCGGTGCGGTCGATGGCATTTCTTCTGCCGTTAATGTCGACTTAGAGGTTGGAGTAATTTCGTAATTGATTCCGAGCACAGGATCTCGGCGGGGCCAGAGCCGCGTTAGATGGTAATATGTTTGCTAATACTGTCCCTGCAGAATAAGATTTTTATGCTAATCCGCTCGTCTGAAGGCCAGGCATCATCGTGGTCACTCGGGAAGGCCCGTGAGCTGAGCTGGCCATAACAACAGCGGAGCTGCCATCCCGGACACACAGCATAAATGGACCTACAACACGTCTAGCGTGGCTCTCTTGGCCTATTCTCAAAAAAGGCAAGTTATTTTATAATGTAATTATGTCTGCAATTATGATGTATTGATAAATACAATAGAAATCTGACCCGGGCAAAATTCCAGACATCTCTTATAATGTATTGCAGGTTTTAAGTTATTAGTCCGTGTCATCATCGTCAGGGTCGTACACGTCTTTGGAAACAGGTTTGGCGGAATAAATGATCTGATTAAAATGACATTAACATTGTGGTTATTTCTTACATGGCAGTCAGACCCGAGTTTAACTGTATGACTGAAATTTACGTTATTTGTATCTGAGGCTTGATTTTATTTTAATATTGTACATGTAAAAATATATTTGTGCTGCGCCTTCATGTTTAACAGCTTTACAACGTCAAAACTGCAACTTGTTCAGACTCACTGAACAAGCACTTGTAGCACGTACTAAATATTCGCTTTTATTTATGTCTGAAAGTTAGAGGAGACTTTGAATGACAGTCTGTCTATATTGACAGTCTTGCATTATGATTGATTATTGCTGGGTCGTTGAAGATCAACCTAGACGAACAATGTTTTTCAGAAGACAAATATTTAAACAATGTAAAGTAATTAATCGAAATAAGAACATATTTCACCAGTATAATCATTTAATTAAAACAAAAATAATAATTTCAAATACATCATTACAAGCTATATAATAATTTCATGAAAACAACTTTAACAAAAATGTTTTACTAAAAGTAGGCTTGAGGTTAAAAATGCACGGCCATAATAATCGGAATATTAAAACGATTACAATTAAAATGTCATAATAAAATGTCATAATAAAATGTCATTTTTATTTCCTCTGTGAAAATCCGATCATTTCCTCAGCTCTGACTGTATGTTTACTGTGACAAGCAGCCTCACCCCTCTCTGTTCTCTCTTCTATTTATTTCTCTTTCTTTTTTGTACTGATGCGTCTTATCCATGCACACACAAAGACATTTTCTTTTTTGTCCTTCTGCCGAGCCGCATTCCACAAGCACAGAGCAGATGATGAAGTCTCGGACGCGCTGCTAAACTTACACCGCGATTGTCAGCCACCGCACCAGAGATTAAAGATCTCGCGGCCCCCTGATTTATTTAAGTGAATCCATATGGACGCTGTTATTTATAAGTCATTAAATCACAAATTAACTTCTAAATTACGGTTATTGTGCTATTATCACACTGTTAATCACGGATAACTTACAGTTTTACGGTTTGCTATTAGAATGGGGCTTAATTTAGAGTGTCTCACGCTATTGACCTGTTAATGACATTATGCCGGTACGCGGTGATTCATAACAGATTATAACCGAGTGGATATAAATGCCTCTTAACAACAACATGTGCTTCAGTGTGTGCGCGACCGTGTTTCTTTAAGCGTCGAGGCGGACGCGTCGCTCATTCAAACTGTAATATCAAAGGTTTAATGTTGACATTTTCACCGCCCAACAGATCGCAGAACCAGCTGACAGTATAAAAGGAGATGTTGAAAATATAAAAGATGGGCGTTTCGGTGACTGGTGGACTACACAACACGAGAATAAAGAGCTGCTTGAACAGGGCAAACCGATGGTAGAGGCTATAATTGTATTTGCCTCGGCAAAATATCAGAAAAGACTTTTTTCAGCCCTTTGTGTGTTATTAGATTAATTTCTCCCGATGCCCTTCTCTTAGCAGGCGCGTGGAGGGAAGACGGTGGGCCAGTTGGTCTTTGGTTTCAATAATTAAATTAACCATTTGCTTACACCCTTCAGTCAACTCAACTCGTGTAGAAAGAGAAAATTTACACAACAGCGCTCGGGTTGCATTTAGAAAGACTGAACTTTTTAATCGTCATTTATCTTTCTTACAACAGAAGACGCAACTAACTGAAGGACAAAATATTACACGGTGCGGAAATGGTTAAAAAAATAAGTCTAAACGTTAGACGCTTTTAGTCAAGTAAACTCACACATTCATCAACATTAAAACAGCTCCGCCGCATTGTGCACCAAACGCGTGTGTGGCCGAACACGTGACATCACAGTCGCATCTTCACAAACAAAACAGGTTTTCTTTAGAAAAGCAAAGAATTAAATATTTGTTTTTCGATTTTGTCTTTGCAGAGGATCATTCAGGTGACGGTCGTGGACTTGAATCTATTTGAGGAAAATCTAAAACTTCTCTCGTTTATAATTTTGGCCTTTAACGCGATTTTCCGGCTATAATTTATTTATTTTCAAAAGTCCGTCACGCAAAACCTTTTCATCAGGATTCTGTTATAGTTTAGATGTATTACTTTCGAGGAATTTTAGCTTATAACATTTAATAATGTATTTAAAAAATAAAGACGTATGATATTTGCATCTCTCATTATAAACATACATCATTATAAACGTCTTAATTATTTACAGCATATAAATATAAATAAATGCAAAGCGCTGCAAATTATTAGCATAAATTTATGGACAAATTAGAAAGAAAAGTGCTTTGACGCGGAGGCTATTTTCTTAAATCAATAATGCCCTTAAACAGTAATAACCGCAATAACACCAATTCCACAATCATTTATAAACTGCTGGATGAAACACAATATACATGAGAAAATAGATCATTTTAATTCAAATTAAATAGTTAATTAGAAATCTGAAAAAAAGGTTTCCTCCAAAGCCAGTTTCTGAACATAAATTCAAAATGACTTACACCATTATTATTATTATCATTATTACTCTTTTTATAATTATTATTACTGTTATTATTATTACTATTATAATTATTATTATTCAACCTGCCACAGTAAATTACTGTAAATACGCTGGACATGAAAGCGGCAGTAATTTCCGGCTACAAGCGCACAAATTCCTCATGCTGACAGTGTTTTTACGTCTTCTGCTAAATTAAGACCGGGACATCTACACTATCCCACAGCAGTCAACTCCTGCAGTTCCACAGAGCCAGTGTTGTGCAGGAGAAAGAGAACAGGAGACAAGGAAATACTATCGAAAATTCAGCCCAAGGTATACGGTCCGTTTAAAGGCTTAAAAGCTCGCAGAAAATTGGATCAGGGAGAATCGTCACCCAACTTTCATTATTTCCAAGTGGTATGATTGAATTAAAGGGCAAGATGGCGGTTTGCGCGAGAGGGCTGTGCGCGGTGGAGGGGGCTGGCGCGTAATGGCGAGGTATTAAATTCTAATTAGAGATGCAGGGGATCAATGATAGGGAGGTTGGACAGCCCGATCCCCCAGTGCCAGCCCAATAGACTGATGAGTTATTGTCATGTAAAAAAGCGCTAGCAATAAGACCCAAACGCTGTGCTATTGTCCAAGCGGAAAGAGCCAAGTTTATTATGAGGACTATATGCTCTAGAGACCTGGGGCTAGGCGGCTCCTTGGGAGGCTTTTCATAAAACAAGGCTCAGCTCCTATAAAGGAGGGCAGTTTCTGAGCAGGCGCCGAGCAGTGCACATCTACCCACGGCACGAGCCTCTTTCAAACCAGTCAAAATTTCGCCGTCACACGCTCCCCAGCTCCGCGTTCCGGCTTCCTTTTTTCACGTGCTCCTCGCCAATTTAATCCAATTTGAATTTGTGTGTGTATTTTTTCCCTGGGAGTGCAGCGTTCCTTCTCCACTGAGCCTTTTCAATGTATAAAATGGAGTATTCTTACCTCAATTCCTCTGCCTACGAGTCCTGTATGGCCGGGATGGACACGTCGAGTCTGGCTTCAGCCTATGCGGACTTCAGCTCCTGCAGTCAAGCCAGTGGCTTTCAGTACAACCCCATCAGAACGACTTTTGGGGCCACCTCCGGGTGTCCGTCGCTCACGCCGGGCTCCTGTAGTCTGGGCACCCTGCGGGATCACCAGAGCAGTCCGTACGCCGCAGGTAAGCCCACAGTCACATTAGTTCGCCAGCTGAAAGACACAAGAATCACGGCCCCGGTATATAGGACGCCGTGATTGCTTTCGAAAATGGAAATGTGTTTAGTATTTACCAAACGAAATTTGCTTACACAAATGAAAGAATTTATCACGTTAGAAGCGATTGCAGGGAAGAGATAATTTAGTTACAGGGTTACACTATCCCAGTCACACCCTAACCGCCAACAAAATTATCTTAAGCTGCCAAAATGATAGGCATAATTTATTTACTTTGCGATGAGACATAAACCTTGGAAAATAATGAAATAAGCAGGAACTTAAGCTCATTACTGACGCTGAATTGAAGTTACAGCAGCAACAGTTCAGTGGATAGAAACATTTGTGACAAGTTTCCAATTTAGCATCCAATAACATTCAATTAACAGCATATCACAGATAACAGAATTATAACTGCTTTCATAACATTATCTTCTCCTGATGTGATCGTATCTTAAACTATTTACGATTCAAATAACCCGTGAACACAAAACGCTTTTAACTTCATTTTCATTTCTTATTATTTGAATCAACAAGTTGCACGTTTCACTTGCATGGATTTTCATAATAATTAGGATGACATTTCAGTTTTTTTCTTTAAATCTTTTTTTTTTTACAAATGACTAACTATACTGCTTTATTTGAACAGTTCCCTACAAGCTGTTCACCGATCACGGAGGTCTGAACGAGAAACGGAAGCAGAGGCGCATCCGGACGACATTCACAAGCGCGCAGCTGAAGGAGCTGGAGCGCGTGTTCGCGGAGACTCACTACCCGGACATTTACA
The DNA here is from genome assembly GCA_036877575.1 of Botia almorhae. Taxonomy (NCBI): domain Eukaryota; kingdom Metazoa; phylum Chordata; class Actinopteri; order Cypriniformes; family Botiidae; genus Botia; species Botia almorhae. The sequence goes on along the minus strand of JAZGTJ010001677.1, from coordinate 19,530 downwards.
CGCGAGAGGAGCTCGCGCTGAAGATCGACCTCACCGAGGCTAGAGTACAGGTACAACACAAGTAACTTTATATATGATGATATCATCAAAAACACACGACCACAACACAACACAACGTCTGTGACGTAAGGCATGACTGTATAATATCATGGTTTTAATCTACAGGTGTGGTTCCAGAACAGACGCGCCAAATTTCGCAAACAAGAGCGCGCGGCCGCCGCCGCAGCTGCTGCAGCAAAGAACGGATCCGGGAAGAAATCAGACTCTCGCGAGGAGGACACCAAAGAGGCAAAGGCTACCGATCCTGACAGCACCGGTGGGCCCGGGCCTAACCCGAACCCTACTTCTAACTGCGGTGGACCGAGTCCCACCGGCGGACAGGTCAGCGTCACAGGGAACGGGCCGGTGGAACAGGTGAAGACGTCGGTGGGCGGCATGGGAGTCACTGCGCCGAGTCAGGGCTGGGCCACAGCCCCGGGCACCATCACCTCCATTCCGGACTCTCTGGGCGGACCGTTCGCCAGTGTGCTTTCCTCATTACAAAGACAGAACGGAGGCAAAGCCACTTTAGTAAAGACCAGCATGTTTTAAGTTAGTGTTTGATGCAGAAAGAAAGCGACTGAAAGCGAGATCAACAAACCGAGCAGAGTTTACCCTAGAGACAGAGACCTGACGCGCGCGACACAGAAGAATGCCAAAAGAAGGACTCACTGTTGAAAAAAAACACAAATTCTGCTCGCCATTTAACTACACTCGATGCCATTGGTTTACACCATAAGCTGGATAATTAAATATGCACATTATGTCGTTATTTTGACCTTATCCGGACTTCTGCGTTTTGGCTCTGGTCATCTGTATCATTTCTGTTGATTCAAGTAATCTACACTACAGACTGCGACTCGCGCTCGTGCTGCAGAGAACATTCACTATGGACTCACGATTATACAGTGTCATTATACACGTCGTTATATTCACCTTGGCGCCATACTTGACGCAATACAGCCAAATGAGGCATCTGTTATCGGATTTTACCTATAAATTTACCAAGCATTAGAGCAGGGGCTCTGCAAACATTCATCTACATATTTACTATTAATCTAAGGCAAATTGTTCCTCACAATGGCACAAATACATACATTCACTGTTGACAGGAAATGCGTAAACGTTTTGTGTGTCTTTCTACGGCTGTGTTTTTGTGGCTCCAATTGTATAGTGTTAAAGCGTACTGACGTCCTAGATAAACATTAGCCCACATCCTTGTAGTTCACAGTCTTTATAATGTTTTACAAGTTACAACTGACGCCTTCTTTTAATGAGAAAGGGAATGAATGCAAAACATTGTATTTATTTTCTATATTATTTGCATGTTGTCTTCTCCGTCCAATTTTATAATGATTTCACCTATTTTGTGAGCAAAATGTAACACGTTTTTGTCCAGGATTTGAGAATTATTTATATGTAGGTAATGGATGCTTATATTTAAGAAGGGATTATTTCTACATGTGCACATAGTTTTTCAGGTGTACCATTGACATGGCTGTTATAAAAACAATTATGCTGAAAATATTACTGTCCAGTTTTCTCTATGATGTTACTGACGAGCTCTGTGTTGTTCTCGAGGATTTCTGTTCTCTCAACGGATCGAGCAAAAGAATGTAACACAAGATCTTGACGAGGTTTCAGCACCTCGGACAGCAGCGCGCCGCAGTCACTGCGTCACTGTTTTCAATACAGACGGACTCCGGCTGTCGTAACACTGAAATAAGAGCGATGCATCAGGTGATGCTCCAGATAAAATTCATTCAGTGTTGTGCAGCACCACACCACGCGTTACATGCGTAACCTACAGATGATTCATTTATTATGATGAACGAATACCCTTCTCTCGTTACGTAGCTACAGAAAATCTTCTATAGAAAATACACAGAATATCTTCAGCACGACAATGTCAGAGTAATATTTAAAATATTTAAATAATAAAGAACATGAAGAAAAATAAGGCAGGAAAGTGGCGGGATGGGGGCGAAATTAACAAACGGATCGAATGAAGAATAGACACGAACAGTCTCACGAAAACACATTAATTTAACTTGATAGAAAACCCCACAAACCATCAGCTCGAGCCCATATCATGTTTTACAGAACTGTAAACATGCAGTGACGCAATAATCCGGCAGAACCAACACACATGACCACACATGACCACACACACACACACACACACACACACACACACAAACGTGGATGGACGCAAGATGGACGTTTTAACATTTTTAAATCTGCAGAATTTCACTCTTCCTTCCTCCAATAAAAAGGGATAAATCCTACCGTAGAAAAATTATTAGAAATTTAAAAAACTACAATTATATATATTATTTATGTTATTTCTCCATGTAGTGAAACTGTAGATTTGGTTTGTAACATATTCCTCAAAAGCTTTATTTCTTTTATAAATGCGTACTACGAAAATCTATATTTAGAGTATTATATTTATATAGAGTTTAAAAAAAAACATGAAACCGAGACTCACATGCCTGCAAATGCAGCAGTATTTAATCCAGAGGAAAACAGGCCTTTCACAGCAATTTAAAAAAACGTGAAGGTATTCAAAACTGCATCTTGAATTAAATGAAGCGATTGAAAACTCAAACTGCAGTGCATATATAACTGCAGCATCGCTTTAAACTCATTTTCTACTACAACAAATCTGTGATGCAACAGGGTTCTTCATAGAACATACAGCCTGACAGAGAAGCTTTTAAGAACGTTTATTTTACAAGCACACAGTACAAACACAATTAGACAAAAATATGAGAATGAAGGAGAATGAAGAATGATGTCACCCAGCTGTCAATTGTAGCTGTCACTCTAACAGAGAAATAGACAGCAAGAGACAGATAGAGAAACGTCAGTGAAAAAGAAGAGAAATATAACTTATTTATCTCTAAACACTGTCTAATCATCTTTGTCTCTTTGTATTTCTCACATAAACACAACCAAATGCGCACTTTTTAAACTGATGCTAAAACACATTCTGGGTGCGGCCGTTTCAGCATTTGAGTTGAGTTTGAGCGCCCTCTGCTGATACAATTAATCACACCTACTAGAGAATAACACAAAAAGCATGTTCTTAAACACAGTTTGCCGACTCGAAGCTTAAATGCACCATATGTGCATTACCTGCATTCTGTATTATTTCATTTACTACTGAACAAGTATCTGTCTGTCTGTCTGTCTGTCTTCTCTTGGTTTATTAAACGTGACAAGCTGTACAAATGGTGACGTGACTCCGGATAGACACATACAAATCAAACGTGAAGCGCATTTCTGTGGCGAATGAAGTTCATTCAGTCATTGTGTCAGTCATTGTGTCAGTGATGTGTTTTTGTGTTAGAGTATTATTAAGCACAATATATTACCCATCAATTAAGTGAACTTAAAAACAAGTTTCATGAGACCCCTGTTACATTAAACTGAGCGAGCGACTCGAGTTTACTCAATCAAGTAAAACTTATTAAGAAGTTAACAAAGACGTGTTTTTTAGTCATCAATATTTAATTATTTTCAATAAACAAGTTTACAACTTTTATCCAGTTTTTCCAACTAAATAATACACTGCTTTGACATTTCAGTGGGGATCTATAATGTAACCTTTTATGTTTTTTTGAATGTTAGTGTCTATAAGGGTAAAACCGGGTTGCACACTTTTCTAAGGGAACTAAACAGTGTGTTTGTGTGTACTACACAGTGTACAGTGTACTGTAGTGTACGTTATTAAATGTTTCGGACTCCTCATTCATAACAAAACTAATACACCAACATTGCTTTCTCAGGTTAATTAAATTACAATGTAACAGCTATTTACCTGAATAACATGTCCGGTTTAATGGCACAGATATTCAAAGATTGTGCTGTTTTTCCCTTCGAGAGAGTGAAGAATTCACTCACTGGAACCGCGTTACTAACCTAACCTAACCTAACCTAACGTGAACGACCAGAGTTCACGCAGCTGCCTCTTATTCGTCCCAACAGTACCGGTGGGTTTGGACTGACACCTATCGCCCGGGAGGAATGAAGTCTGTAGAACTGCTGCTAAGGCACATGCAGACAGTCACACTGCGCTCTTATTGTTTCTCACGCCTGAGCTTTGTAAAAGAACATGTGTGTTGCCATAGCAATAGAGCTATGTCATCAGTCACATGCCCATATAGTCATATATACAAATATTATGAATTTGATTTTATGTATTACATTTCATGTTTATCATTAATATATGTTACAAATGTCATTACACATTATACATGCCAATTTTAATACATACCTGTTTGTGCCTTGACATCAATAGCATCTCAGAAGTTTATTTTATTTTCTAAAACATGTAAAAAACTATGAAAACAAAATGTCTCTTTTCACATACAAGACATGACAAAAGAGTAAAACGTGAATTTCTGTCAAAACAACATAAGTGGAGTATGTGACTAGTGGACTGTGTGTTCTATAAACAGCAGTAAGATGTTAGATCGTCACATAACAGTCCCATAATCACAGGAAGAGCAGATGATGGTTAAAGGCACCAATGAACAGAGAGGGTCTGACAGATGCTGAAATTACTGACTCACAGATTTTTGCTGAAACTGATAATTCTCTGCTCAGTTCTCACCGGTAAACAAAACTTTGTAAATCTGTTTTATAAATGATATTAATGTGAAAATCCACCAATAACAATTATTGTAACTATTTTATTAGAGTCTGGCAGAGATCTAGCTCGAACATGCTCATGTATTCTTGATTTCACTCTGTCAAGATTTACTGGATCTTGCTGGAAGTCAGTGAACATTTATTATCTTTTATAATATTTATAAACATTTTCATAATTCTGAAGTGCTTCCTGATGACCACAATCTATCCAAACAAAAACATCTTATACCAGCATTATATTTCTATATACATAGCATCATGTTTTTACACATCCTGAGTCATAGTTTAGCATTTCTCAGACTGAAGGCCAGACAACCTTCAGCCAGTCTGTTACTAATATACATTTACTGTTTCCTGTTGCTCTCTTAAGTGCCAAACTGAGCACAGATTGTAAGGCAATAAGCAACAGTCATTAATTAAGCTTGGCACCAAATACCTTTTATTGAAAAGAGAGATGTGATTGTAAAACATGCAGTCGTTTCACTTAAACCATTAAGTGATGTGGTCACAGTCATTACAATCACACATGTGAAACAACACATAACGGTCTCTGTGACATTTGAACATTTGATTTATAAACATACTGAATTTGAACAGTCTATTCTGGATAGTGTAACACAATAAATATACCTCGGATTATTAACTATTGATAACTATTGTTCCTCCTCAACAACAAACTCGCCTGCCAAGATATCTTTGTCATCTTTACACTGACAAATTAAACATTAAATACATAAACCGCCGGTGGACAGAAATACTGAGGAAAGAAATCATGACACACAATTAAACAGACAATATGATGAAATGATCAATTTTAAAAAAACAAAATGGAGTTAATGTTTACATAGCTACTCTTTAGTCTGTTAAATCTGAGTGGGACAGCAGCTCAGAAACAGTTTTTAAAACAAATACACATTTGCATTGCTTTGTCTTTTGTATGTGTTGAATTAAATAATGTTCAGAATGAATAAATGAAAAAGATCAACAGACTGTATTTATAAAAAACAGGTTTACACATCCAAAGTTTGTAATTAAATGTGAACTGAGGCATAGGTTTCAAATAAAAAATGTATTATTAGCATATTATTACTGCTGTGATACATCAGCTGCAATGTGCTCAAGATTCAAAGAGCAATGTGCCCTTTCTTTCATATCATCATACAGAACCAAAAACATTCTGTTTTTTTATATCAGCAAAGAAACGATCTTTGGCTCTGAAACATGATTCACTGTACAGACACTATCTCAAGGCACTTTCAGTTCCAGTGCAACTTCCCAAACCATCCATTAAAAATGACTGAACGTTTATGAAAGATGCAGCTGTATTCACAGCACTTGTTTACATGCACTTGTTTTTCAACAGCCCAAATGTACGTTATTCATGTATAAAAATACACTTTATCCAGATAGGAAGTAAACTGATCAGGAGTCACTGTGTTCTCATAATTACATATTCATCCTGAGGCACAACATTAAGACAATATTACAATTTTTCGCATTTTCATCGAATCTGTTTAAGAAATACTGTAAAATAATTAATCATAAGCTTTCGAAACATTTGAATCCGCTCTGAATGGCAGGAAGATAATGTGTAGTTGTGCTGGGAAACATTTATGGAACACTCTGCAATATCAGAAAACGATTAAGATTCATTCAGACAATCCTAAAAAATTAATCCACAAATTCCACTTCCTGTTTTGTAGACAGTTTAAATGTTTCATTTCTCTTAATTGTGAAAATCTGTTTAAAAGTATTTTTCAGACAATAAAAACACAAAAAAGAATAAAAACCTGAAAATGAGAAACACAGTGTTCACTACAGTCTGGCGCTTTCAGTGGCGCCTACGTTTAGTGTTGGAAACAGACAAATACTGGAATGACAGACTTGCAGTGGTTTCCTCCTCAATGTGCTTGTATTGGAAATGAAGATGAGAGCATTATGGGTAGATTTCATCCAATCAAACAGTTCACAAGGTGGTGGGCTGTCCAGCGGCTGAAAGACAAGAGTTCAAAACCACCATACATTAAAAATCAACTGCTAAATGGATTCAAGTTACCCAAGAATTTTATACATAAGAAATTACATTAGAAAAAAAGAGATATACGTGTGTGTTCTTGTTTTCTACCATTGAGGGGACCAAATGTTCTCATAGGGATGGTAAAATCACACCTCAAAATGTCTCCTCAAAGATAGTTTGTGTGTGTGTGTGTGTGTGTGTGTGTGTGAGACTCACAGCGAGAGCAGATGTAGCACTGATGGCAGTTTAGAAGTCCATTTTTGATCCTCACATCAGTTCCTGTGCTGGTATCACCCAACTGACCCTTACAGATTCCACACTGAGCAGGATGAAAAACATTATGATGTAAAAGCATTATTTCACTGTATCGGCCCCAACACACCAACTTCATTCACAGAGTGAATAATAAATAAAGCTTCATTCTTCCTTTACAAAACACACTTGTTTGATGGTACTATCAATTCCAGAGTGAATATTAACCAGGAGAACCTTTCTATAAATCTGTCCGATTCTCCCCCAGTGCTCTAAAACCAGATTACAGATCACCAGATTACCAGATTACCAGATCACCAGATTACCAGATCACCAGATTACCAGATCACCAGATTACAGATCACCAGATTACCAGATCACCAGATTACAGATCACCAGATTACAGATCATAAGATTACAGATCACCAGATTACAGATCATAAGATTACAGATCACCAGATTACAGATCATAAGGTTACAGATCATCAAATGCAGATCATCAGATTACAGATCATCAGATACTTTCATACTTGGGTTCCACAACGTCCATGACCATCTAATGTTTCTGGTAACATTGACAGAGCACTGATGAGTGTGTAATTCTTCTGCACACACACACACACAGACACACACACACACCTTAAAGCACTGAATGTGGAAGTACAGGTTCAGAGTCTCAATAATCATGGCGGCACCTTTGCCGAGTGGATGAGCGCAGCTTGAACACAGCTTCTTCCCACTCACAGACCTGTGAAAACAAAACCCAAAACCAAACCAACAGGAAAACAGACAGGACAGAAGAACTGTCAGTAATCAATGAGGGCTGCAGACTTAAACATGTACATCAAAACAAGTGGTCGGCAAATGGACTGACTGCTGATGTGAATAGACTTCAACAAATAAATGAAAGCAAATAAGATGCACAATATTTACTCTGTCATATGACTACAATCCTGTCAGTGAAGTAACAGTTATCACCCGATGCTGGTTATCTCAAAACAGACAAATATCACCCAGTTCATTCACCTGGCCGATGTATTTATCAATAATAAAGACAAACCTGAAAATGCCAACCCTAAAACTGAGGACTTGATTCACTGATGATATGAAAGGCAGGGCTGATTCACATCCTCATCACTACTGTGGAATACACACCTGCCAAACTATGTGTGTGTTCATGTGTTGGAGGCGTGGCTTTGGAGAGCTCTGAAGAGAGGGCGGGATCTTATGCTTTCAAAGACAGCTTTCTATTGTTAGCCTCTCTGAAACTGCCTACCGTACCTTTAGTTCTGGTTGTGAGAGATGCTCTGCAGAGATCAGTACAGCTCTGTACTGTAAGTATCACAACTGGTGACAGAAATTATGACAGCTGTACCTGTTTGGTGATGAAGGAGCTTGTGTGTCTGTGTATGAAGGTGATGGAAATGAATTTGGCACATTGTTTTCTCCAGAGTCAGACCTAAGGATGGAGAGCCACATGCAGGTTCAGCCCTTACTGCGCACACACACACACACACACACACACATATATGCATGTGCGCTAACAACCATTAAAGCTATGAGGATGGATTCATCAAAATGATGAACAAACAAAAAACAAACAACTGAATGAATGTTGCTAAACACACACACACACACACACACCTCTTGCGTCCACCAAGTTTTGTTTGTGATGTTTTTATTCTCAAGGTCTCTGTCTGCTGCAGTTGTTGTCTATTGCTCAGGAACATATCTGTAACAAACATATAATGATGCACAAACAAGCCTAAACACTAACAGTTTAATTACAATAAAAATCTAAAAATTGACATTTAGTTTTAACAATGTTACCAAAATGGTGTGTAACTGGAGTGCATTATTTCAAACAAAATACAATGCATGCTCTGTGCATGTGCTAACTGTAATAATAGTACAGTAAACGTAAAATCATGCTGTTTACAATCATGCATCAAAGCTGTTTAAAATGGCAAGATTTAAGAGCATTGTATATTGCATCTGACAAAGTCTGTGAAGTTCATGGTATCAAATATTTGAGAGATGTTTCAGGAATCAGAGGCAGACAGTAAGTAAAGGAGTTCTGCTGGACTGGACTCACACTGACCGGTCTGCAGTTTTGGCTCTTGGCTCTGGTTTTCTGTTCCTCTCTGAACACAGGACTGACTCACTGTCCCACAGCTCTGCACTGGAGAACTGCACCGCCACAAAATCAACATGTGAATGATCACAATCTTCAGACATCAGAAATCAATCATGTGTTGATGTAATATATTTTACGCGACAGACATGGTCACAGTAAACGCAGGAATAGGTTTAAAGCAACAAATAAAGCCTTAATTTTCATTTGTAGATGAACCCTGTCAGGTTTGTTCTCAGACCTTACAGTTGTCTGTAATGACGCCTGTCTGTGGACCGCGCCACTGATGCTGGTTTCTGTCTGTCTGCAGATCTTAGAACCCTGACATGTGAGAAATACAGTAAGTATCATTTACAGCATTTGTTGACTCTTACTGTAAATCTTTACCGTAACTCATACCGTCTGCACTCTGTCCTGCTTGTGTTCTCGCTCACGCTGGCAGTGTAAAGTGCTGTGGGTGCTGGGAAGAGATAAAGTTGTGATCGGCACGTGAGGGGTCAGTGGGGTCACAGTCTCTTCCAGAATTTTCTGCTCCTGTACTGACAGAGAAAGACAGAAAGATCTGTGGGACTGACAGAAACATCCAGCACGTGTGATGGAGGAGATCAGAACTAAACTCTGCAGATCTGTGGATCTTCAGAAATATGGATTGTAGACTCACATTATATTACTTTCAATTAAATAATGAGGCAAAATTGTGTGTACTGTTGTCTAATGCAAGTAAATAACTGTTACTTGCACTTCAATATCATGAACATATCAGGGTACTGCAAAACTACACCATAATAATCCCACCATCTGTATTAACAGTAAAGATAACAGCACCTCCTCATGGTACCGCCTCTCCTCCTCCTCCACCTCCTTCTGCGCCTGCTCCCACTCCTGCTTTAACTTCTCCTGTTCACGCCGATATTTCTCCTGTCGTCACACACAGACATTGTTAAATCTACTGTAGGCGACATCATCTCCTCCAGACAGATCTTCTGTTGGTTTGAATGAAAGTCGAGTGATTGAGGGGTGATGTGATCAGAGGAGACTGAAGAAGAATTTAAAGAAAGCCAGGCAGGTCAGAGGCAGAAGAGCACAGCAACATTTTAAAGGCATAATCACAGAGCAAACTAATGAACTGGAATTGAATTTCAATGATCTGAGATTTGGAGACCTACATTAGTCATGATGCCAAAAGTCTTTTTAAGGCAGCTTTTAAAGAGACAAATATCTGCATGATTTTGCCTTTAAATAACATCTATAGTTTAAAGCATTTTTAAAGTGCCATTTCCACCCTAAACACACACACACAGTGGAAGACAAGCACGGGGCGTGTGGTATTAGACAGGGACTCGTGCACTGTGCTGGATTTAAGCTGTCTTTGTGTCCAGCACGTTCAGGGTAATGGACCTAAAACCTTCTAGTTAAATAGAACTAGAACAGTTAAGACATGCATCTACTCCCTTCTGAAACTCCTGCTGAAATTATATATAAAAAACATATTCACTGAGTCATCAGTGAATCACCATCAAGATGGTCTTTTCATAACATCGAACATATGCAACTTTTCGGGAAAAACAAAAGGAAACTTAAACATGCAGCCTAAGACACACAAGCATGACTCTAAAGGTGATCCTAGTTAGTCTGCAGTCTGATTGGTTTATGGAGTTTGAGCATGCTCAGTTTGAGCTCGTCCAGGTCTCAGCATCAGCCGCTGTACCTGAAGCACACGGTCCTGCTCTTCCTGCCATCTCTCCTGACGTTTGCGCGCTTCTTTAGGGTTCCAAGAAAAGTGCTCAGACTTCATCAGATTCAGCACAGCAGGAGGAACCTAACCGTACCGTAACCGCACGCATGCACATGTCACACGCCAATTCAGTGATAAAGGTTGAGTAAGAAAATGAGAGATTACCCTGAGGTAGTCATGTTCTACCTACACTACTGGAGAGGACATGAAGCACATGCTGTGTGAGAAGAGCAGGTCGAACAGGGAAACTGTTGATTTTTCATCTGCTGTAGAACATTCACCACTTCCACAGTTCAACAGTGACGGACACTTTTATGATGCCCACTGGTTATGAAAGTATTTTTCCAGATCATTTAATCAATAAGCATCTTAAAGCTGTAAATCTTGAACCAAAGCAGCCAGCTCCAAAAATCATCGGAAAACACACCAACATTCTGATGAAACTGTGTGTGGTGCTGCAGGTGCTACAAAAGTGATTTTGCTTCTTCAGTATTGTGAGGAGTTCAATAGTTCAATGGGAATTAATAACCAATAATTATTTTCACAGATTAGGTTGAAATCACAGCAGTGTATGTCTCCTACAGAAGCATTTACTGTACTGTACCATCATTTAACAGTTCAAAATCAATTTCTCTGTTTTAAATGAGCTGTACTTCCTCACTGCTGTGCTCTACACTGTTTATTACTGAAGGCAGAAACATACACTCTGTTTATTCCTATTGAACTGAAATCACTCTTTAACTTAACACCACAAGAAGAACAGCAACAAATAACAACAATCAGAGTCTGGAATGAGGAGAGCTGGTGTTGTATTGTTGTACTTACATTTCTGTCAGCTTGCTCAGCCATTTCTGAGAAAATAATACACAGAAAGTGTTTTACAACAGATTCAAGATTAAAAATGTTTATTACAATTGGTCAACAATTGACTAATAAAGGAATAAAATTCAAATATAAAATTAAGGTTGAGAAAAGCGAGAAGAAGGCTTAACCTCTAGTACATCTAGAGGGTGAACAGAAGTTCAGGGGAAGCACTTTGAGTTTACTGTTGATGATCGGGAACAAAACTCACGTGTTTTTGGAGCGTCACACACTGGTGTTCTTCTACGAGAGTTTTGGACGAATGGTTCTGACTGATTGCTGGATTTCTGTGGAGACTCAGGTGCTGTTTTTTTGACCTGAAACCAAATTCACATTCAGATAAGTACTAGCGCACAGAACACATGCACTTTATTCGTCTAATTCTTCAAACACTATTCACACTCAGACTGACCTGTGTAGCAGAGGCATCACTCTGAATCACTTCTGGTTCAGACTCACTCCGGTTTACAGTCGTGCCTGTGTGATCTTCAGTCAACTGTCCTTCATCTACACACAGTCATTCGTCAGATTTGTAATTTACCACAGACTTGTTTATATTTAGGTTGTTACATGATGAAAACACACTCCACACACAATCCTATTTTAGTTCTGAAAAACACTTTAATTTTAAAAAAAAATTAATTAAAAAGTGAAACAAACTATTAAACAATTATTTTACAATGTAATAATCATCATTGATCAAGTATTTTCTTCACTGAATTGTGTTGATTTGTCTCAATTAATAAATCCTCAATACTGATTCATTTGTGGTGAAGTGGTTTTCAAACTGTTCATTTCATGTCATCCTGGGAGAAAGATTCAGCAGATTAATCAGACTAACCTGCTAGATTCTCATCTGGTTTTGCTTCTGATGATACGAAGACGTCTCCAGCCTGCAGGATCATCTCCCCTTCAGTCTATAAAACATGAGAAAACACTCGTAGCGCTGAACACTCGCAGAATCTGTGTGACTTCAGAAATCTGCTGCAGTTTGAGCCACGTTCATGACATACAGAACAACACGGGTTTGAGTAAATAATGACAGACATTTCCTGTAAACAATCCCTGTAAAGACTGTAGGAATGTTTTTTAAGACACTGTACCGGCTCATTTTCAGTTTTTTTGCGAGATTATGACATTCTCTTCTAGAGGATTTCTCACTATTTCTCCTCTTTAACCCCGTTGACCTCTCTCTCTCTCTCTCTCTCTCTCTCTCTGGTCTCTGCTCACCTCTGTCACCTGTCTCTCTCTCTGAGCGTGTGTGGGTGAGACTCCTGACGCATCAGTCGGTCTGATCTCTGTGTTCTGTGTGGAGGGAAAGAAGTGCAGAGACTCTTCTTCTCTCTGTCTCTCTGACCCTCTCTCCCCCTTACTGCTCTGAACATCAACCTCTCTCTCTCCATTCACTCGCACTCTTTCAGCCACCTGATAGACAGACAGACAGACAGAGTTACACACACATCCCTGAACATTAGTGTAAAATCTGAGCACTTTATTTACATGCACGTTTCACTTATTTTTAACATACTTAATCATGTTATCTTTACGTTTAAGTTTTGATTTGTCCTGATCTACTATTGATCACCTTCACAAACATAGTAAACCTTTTAAAAACATCTTGGCAAAATGCTGTGTGTGTGTGTGAGGGTTAGGTCTCAATAACAAAAAATATCATTTGCTCTGTATAAATACAGTAGAAGTCAAAGATAGACCCCCACCCTGATGTAAAAACAAGCATGTGCGTGTGTGTGTGAGAAGAGTGTTTTTGTCTCTGTAAGAGCCGCTTCACACAGAGAGAGCTCATTCATACACTCTCAGCCAGTGTAGAACACAAGCCTACATTCAACACACGTCACACTCATTCCAGCCACCAGAGGGCAACATCTGACCACTCCAGATGCTGTCTGAAGCACTCAGGGTAGTATACAGATAAGATTCATAAGGCACTGCATTATGCAGTATACTGTCACTCAGTGTGGGTAGTGTGGTACAGAGGTTAAAATCAGAGCTCACACGGTTTCAGGTTACAAGCCATAAAAGTCATTTGTTGTTTTGTTTCATTGCAGTATCAGCTTAGTCTCTTCCTTTAAAACTCCTAACAACAATAGAAACAGGCGCTGACACACAGTAAGAGTGTAGAGCTAGAAACAGTCACAGCACACCTCAGATCATTTTAATGGCTTAAGAAGAATTGGATAAGAAATGTTTGAGCTTACATTAAAAGACTTTTTCTTGTGTCCCTGAGTGAAACTCTTACACCTACACTGCACCAGGCAGATTGTCCCTGTTCTAAAGTCAGTCATGATACATTTGTGATAAACTCTAAAAGGAGAATTCCCCCACTGTACCTCAGCTGTGTTCAGCCCACTGCTGGGACCTTTGCTCTGTCTGTAGAGTTTTGGACCCAGAGAGGGAGATGGACCAAAAACGTCAGAATCTCCCATAATTCCCTGCTGTACCGCATAAGCCGTCACCCGTGCCTCAACCATGGATGTGAACTTGGGCACAGGGAGCGACTGTTGCCGCAGATACTGCAGAGGGCTGGAGGAGGAGACGGGCAGGGAGGAGTGGCGAGTGGGGTCGGCTGACATGCTCCTCTCCAGCAGCTTGGGCAGTTTGAGGCGCTCGAGAACAGCCTCGCTAATGGTGAAGCGCTGGGCGTAGCGCTGCAGCACGGCAACCGCCTCCTCAGGTGTGCGGGCGTTCCTGTACGCTTCATGCAGCTCTCGCTCACGATGCTCCCTTACAGGGAAAGAGAAACAGGAAATACAGCACATGAGAGAGGAAATGAGATATACTGTATCAAAGCAATAATAACAAAGACTACAAAAATACAAACACAGTAGAAAATTTATCAGTATTTGGCTGTTAAAACAGTGGGACTGTTCTACAGTAGTGGCATTTAACAGTCCTACTTCTCCTCCACTATCTCTCTGTACGTCTTGATGCTTTTCCTTCTCTGTGAGCCTTCATCTCCACTCATCAGCCTTTCCATCATCTTCCTCTCCTCCTCTTTCTTTATCAGGTCCTGAGACACACTTCGCCTGCGACTCTTCCAGCGCGCCAAATCCTGCCACACGAACACAATTACAACAGAAAGCCCTTATCTGCTGCAGCCACAGAAGAAAGCAACACACATTATTACAGAAGTCCATCATCATGCCTTTTCAGAGTCTTGATTTTGTTTTTGAGATTTTATGCTATCAAGATCCTGGCTCTAAGAAGCCCCTCCCTCTGAAATATGAAATGGGCTCTGATTGGTTAGTGTTTATCAGCATGGCAACAACACACTACTACAGTAATCCTTCTGTTTTCTCAGCAGCTCAACAAGGCCTCGCCCACATTTTTTGCATATTCCCAGGGGCGGGGTATATTTAAATGTTCGGGTTAGTGACAGAAGCACACTGTAGACTCCACAAGCGGTGTGTTTTTATGATAGTGAAAATGTCTGACCTCTTTAAAGAACGTGACAAATATCTACAGCTGCTGCAAAACTTACGTCCTGCCAATGATCTTCATCCTCTTTCAGCTTGTTGTACTGGCTGTGCATGAGCTCGTGTCGAACTTGATTATGAGGCGGCAGCAGGTCCTCCTCACTCCTCATGTCAGTCATACTCACACTCCTGTCACACATCACACACTGAATTACTCACGTCATATGTGATGAGTTGATTCACTGAACTCAAGAGTCGCATTAAATAAGCAAACAGTTAATAAGCACTGCTCACGAGTCACAGTGAGTCATGCATCCAATGAAATATGACTGAAGATAAATAGACATTAATCCACCAAAATCATGTATCTACAGAAAGAAAGATACAATAATATTGTGATTCTTTCTGTTTACTGTAAGTGTCTGCCAAATACATACATGTACATTTATTTTCAGCTCACACTGACTTTATATTTTAGTTGAACTAAAATGACCTAATGATTAATTTTTATATTTCCTCTGAATGGTGCTCAATCTTCTTTTTCAAAACATAAAATAAATCTGGTCTTAAATTGATAAAAATATATGAAATTTATATCATAAAATAAACTGTGATAGAAGAAGTGACACTGTAGAGCATTGCGACCCATTGCATTCAGCTACATTCACAAACATTTGAACCACACCAGCATGCTGAATGCACAGCTGGGCGCATGCAGACCTGAAGCACTATGAGAGTGAGGATGCATCTGCACAAGCGTGTTTTTCACTGCAGGCGCATCGGAGAGACTTACTCAGAATCATCAAACACACTAGATGAGCGGCTGAATCTACAGACAGGACAAAAACACAAAGACAATGATTCATGAGGACAAGAGCTCAAGCAAAACAAAAGACGGCTCTTGATGACATCATAAACCTGACGTGCTGTGTGTCATTCAGAAAACGCCCGTTATGGGTCATTGTACGTTAAGTAACAAAACTTGTCGGGGGATGTTATAATTAAAACTAAATATAATTTAGTCGAACCTTGACAGGGATGTATTTGATCTTTTTTTGTTAACCTTAAAATAAGTAATAGAAACAAAACAACTGTAAATGTAAAAAAAGACGCTATTTTGCTATTTTTTACTTACACTTTTTTGGGCAAAATAAGAGAAAAACAACACATGTATTTTTACTCATTGTTCTGGTTGTTAAAAGACTGAAGTGGTTATTAGTTATATATATATATATATATATATATATTACATGTATCTACAGACGAGCGTGTCATGTCTGCTGTGCAGGATGACAGATTGAGTGTTAAGATGTGTGTCTGTGTGGCCTCTGGACTCACCACAAGACAAACACTGAAATACAGACCACTCAAACCCATGACAGTATCCCTCATGCATGCAAATACAGCTGGAGTTTGAGGCATGTCCGTCCAGCAGAAGAGACCAAAGGAAACATAACTGAAAACAGAATAAGCTCTAGTTGGATTGTAACTGTATTTGTGAAGGATTTTATACAACAGAAAAACGTTCTTCATCTATCTGAATAAACCACACATGTCCACACATGAATGCTGGGTGATTTTAACCTTGTGGTGATGTAGATAACAATGCAAACCACCTGTGAGATACATGCTGACAGACTACATCACTGAATACAAGTCACACATTGTATTAGTTCACCAGCGCCCACATTTAAAAACACATTTTCACCAGGACATGGAGGCCAAAGGTCAAGTAGCATTAACCCTCAGTCCATGTGAGGTCCACTGAAAACACACCGTAACTCTCTTGGCTCTCCGCTATTTTTAGGTACAGTTAAGTCACATTTTATTTTGACTTTAACTGTTCTAACCAATCACAATGTGCTAAAACAACAACCAATGAAATCTTTCATTTTGTCCAGCCATGACCATAATAAATGAATAGCAAACTGTATTTTAGTGTTGCTTTGTTTCTATTTGTGTCCTATGTCATTTCAGTATTGTGAAATGACACAATACTTTTCTTTAAACTGAACGCTACTGATTTCTGTAAAACACAAGTCATGTTTTGTAGTATTCTGTCAGTTACAGACACCAACAGTCCAACAAATCATTTACAGTTTCTATATAAATGACACTGGATCTAAAAGATCATTTTATTAAACAACTGCATGTTTTGAAGAGCTGAGGAGATAAACACAAGGAGACAGACTTCAGCATGTCATAACTTGCCTTTAGATGGCCTGTGTTGAACTGAATTCTCCCTCAGGCTAATATTGATGACGTAATTGTGTCATTTTTTTGTCATGTTTTTCATAAAACATTCTTTATGGCTTTGTATATACATCAAAGAGACTTTCTCATGTCATCATCTCAGTTAAAGACAAACAGCAAAATAAAATCTGTTCACTCATGGTAAAACTGGTGTATGTACATGTATAACACTCTGCCTGATTTTGTGTAGATTGTTTTGCTTGTTTTTCACCACAGAACACTTAAGTCACTATAAGAAAGAACATATGCACTTTTGGAGGTAACTGCAAAAATTCATTCTTGTCAAGCATCAATCTTAAGCTATAGTTTAACCTCTGGTGCCACACTATGTTCTACACCTGTACACAGGATGTTGTTTGACCTTTGATCTTTCAGAACACATCTGTTCATTTTTGGTGTATGACGCATCACTACGTGCATGGTGTAGCAGTTAAATACATCTAATATAAAGTGAGAACACAGATTAACACAGGCGAGTGAATAGAATCCCTCTGAGAGCACTGTTTTCATAGCACCAGCTTACATAAATATCCAATTCATCCACTATCAACAAGAACTCTATTACTGAAGCCCATGTGTACGAACTGGGTTGGGCCTGAAGATTCAGCAGTATTTCCTCTTTGTTTTTATAGCTGAGAACAACAATATTATTCTGTACCACCCTCAGATCTGCATTCAGCTTTTGGCTGATGGGTTGTGTACTGTTAATTCCAATATATTCAGATGTGAGACACAGATCCTGAACTTTCATCTGCACAGATTAAAATCTTTTCCAGCCACAGATCTTTAATGCCACATAGCACTGAAACTATTAGATGCCAGACAGCATGACGGCAATACATGAAAAGCAATATACACACAATTAAACCTGATTCTGATCCCTTATCTGAACCTCAGAATGTTTCCAGTCAATCTGAACGCTCTTGTTTCTGATTAAGCTCATTTCTCTTATTCTGTTCGTAACATTCAAACTGTCAACAAACATCTTTGTAAAGCAATTCAGTGTGAAACAATGTGGCCACATTAATTTAACTCTGCTAAACATTATTTTCTTTGTGTAAAATAATTATGTAAACAGTGGATTATACAATATACTGATACTATATATATACATTTCATTAACTTATTAAATTAATGCCTCGATAATACTCATAATACTCGAGATACAGCTCAGCTTTCAGTGGAAGTCAGAGGGATATTTCAGCAGTTTATCATCCACTGTTCATGTAGCATAATCAGCACAGTTTCACACTCAGCTCTAATACTTCAGGTGTGTTTAAATCCATACGAGCAACAGTAACGGTGATGGTTGCCATAGCAACTCACCTCCCAACAACGGTCATGTGTATCAGCACTTGTAGTTGTTGTTTCATTACCTCATCTCTGTCGTATGTCGTTTCTGTTATTTTACACACCTGTTGGGCTACAGTGCCCTGATTAATCCTGACAGCTCCAGCTGAACTCAGATCAGCCGGTTCATGGCTTAAACCTGCACACTCTTCGTCTTCCTCTGTTCCTTGTGTAGTTTGGCTAGAGATTATACTCATAAACACACACAATGGGACAGTACTCAGTGCAGCATCTTTTCTCCATGTGATACTGAGTGTGTGTGTGGTTGTACACGTCACATGTGTTTGTTAGCAGTACAATGGCCACTGTGAAGCTGTAACGCTGTTGTTTGGTGTTCATCTGTTGGACTGATATTAGAGGTGTTCAGACACCTCACAACACCGATGTTGTTGTTCTGCATTTTCAATAATTCATCTGATTATGAATTGTTGTGCTTGATCCAGAATCGTGTATGAAGGAATAACAATGCATGAGTGAATTGATTTCAAACTTCTTCATATCTCATAAAACACAGCATTAGCCTTTCATATGAAATGTGTATATTAACCCTGCAATATGAACACATGAAGGAATAATAAATGTCTGTATGAACGCATAAAGGAATAATAAATGTCTGTATGAACACATGAAGGAATAATAAATGTCTGTATGAACGCATGAAGGAATAATAAATGTCTGTATGAACGCATGAAGGAATAATAAATGTCTGTATTAACGCATGAAGGAATAATAAATGTCTGTATGAACGCATGAAGGAATAATAAATGTCTGTATGAACGCATGAAGGAATAATAAA
>JAZGTJ010001676.1:0-51850 GCA_036877575.1 Botia almorhae | reverse complement strand
TGTAAAGCTAGACTAACTTAGACTAACACACAATAATCGAAATACTGTAAAGAATTTACTTTAATCTTTTTGTATAAGTGTCTCGTGTTTCAAAATAGGTTGTAGTGTTTGGTTGCAAATGAGCAATGATCTGAAATTATGAACTAGATTTACCTGAGTGAGTGTCAGCCAGGCTGCAGCTATCACACCACAGACGAAACAACCAGCATAAAGGACAAGCTCCAAAACTAACAGCCAGGGTAGCGCCATCATGAACATGCTCTCAATGTCACAATCTCACGGAGTCCAGCAACCAAATGGCCCATTCATGTGCTCTTCAACTGCTGTGGCAACGTGTATTATTTCGAAAGCATGTTTTGTCCGCGCAACAATGTTGCTTTTCACGCTATTGACAATTATGCAGGAGCATAGCACTGCTATTAGCTATACTAAAAGACTTCATTGAGGTCAAGCTCAGACATACTTTAAGCCGGTCCAAAGTATATGGCATGCCATTAAGTTCATAAATTACATACTAAAAAAAAGTCACTTGACCAATAGATTTTGACTATCTAAACAACATGCTTATTATGATGAACTAGCTGTCGTTCATTCAGTAATTTAGAAATTAAGGGAGTCTTGTGCTCCTATCTGTTGGGGGTGACTATTAATGTCAGCTTCTCAATTTTGTTAATTACCAGTGGGGTATCGTGAAAGTGTAGTCATCAATAAATTCTTTTCACTTCACATCGAAGAACTTTAAATACGGTCTTGTTCAAACTTTATCTGCAAACAGAAAGGCATACATTGCAAACATTACAACAAGATGGCTGAATGTTTTTAGACTTATATGTAACAGCACTGTTGTGGAATGACTAACACTAAAAGAATGCTAACAATGTCATTTCTTTCCCACTGAAGCGGACAGACGCGCCCTGCATGCATAGCATACCTTCTAATAGGCTGCACGTCACACACGTTCGCAAGGCAAAGTTATTATGTAAATGTTATATTATGCTTTTACGTTTATGCGGTACTCTTGCATACTTCTTATTGTGGAAAGCTTCACATTGGTTTACTGTCGTAATGAGGCACTGTAGCTTCACTGCATAATTTTAAACTGTTAGTAGGTTTGTTATCAACACAGCTGGTTTCTTTGTGGTGTGCTGCTAGTTTAATAAGTGATATTTCCGAAAAATGTTATCATCAGTTATGCATTCCTGTTACATGGTGGTGATAAAAAACCTCCTGCAGATTATATATAATGTATGACTATAGCAGAATAAACTGAAAGCTGTGAAAACAAAAAAGAGGTCATTATAACAAACAAAGCTAAACTGAATACTGGATTTTATGATTAAACGTACAGATAACAAACATACAGAAAGAAAGTATAAGGGGTAAATCTAAAAACCAGTGTGAAGCAGCAAAATTATAAATTACTAACAGGAAGACATTTACACAAACGGATACGATGAAGAAGAGAAATACGCAAATAATAAAATAAACAACAAAGGGATATTTTAATCTTTAATTTATCAGTCTTTCTCCAGATCAATAGGTGGGGCTACACTCTTTTTAACGCGCGTCAGCGACGGCGTGGAAGGGCACTGAATGACTGAACTTTGCTACTCTGTTATTGTGCATGTTCATTGATTTCTTCTAAATGATTTGTGGATAAATTTTAACTTGTTTTCTGAGTTAATTGGTGAGTTTTAATCATCCGTGCCCTCGACGGGATTCCGGCCACCATTATCAGTATATTTATCGCCATGGTTTTTTTGGAGACTTTATACGTTTTGTTCCTGTGGATTACGTTGTGTGCAACAGGTAAGAAATCTCTCTAACATAATTAGCATTGCATTAGTCTGCTTTAAAACGTAAAATGAATTGCAACACTAACAAATTAATTGCATGTTGTAATTTACTATGGAATCCATAGTTTGCTTTAAGATAGCATAGCTAGGCATTTAAAATTGAGAAAGTGACCAATTGAGTAAATTATTATGTAATTAAAGACTATAGTTTAAAAATGAAATAATCAAAATGCTACAATTAAAACAACTACTAACTACTATGATATTTTGGCAGAGAAAATGTTTATCATGTTAAATGTTTCTTCTCTAAGTTAAGATAAATGTGAATTTGATTTGACAGCTGATGAGATGGTGTTTATTCCTGGAGGAGGAATGATGATGGGAACCAATGCAGCTGATGGGAGAGACGGAGAATCACCAACACAAGCTGTAAATGTTCAGTCATTTAAACTGGACAAATATCCTGTTACTAACTCTGACTTCAGGTACTTGTCATAGAAGACATTGGCTGTTTCCAAACCTAGTGAGCTCTTTACTGAGACAGCAGTTTTGGGAATGCACCTTTGATTCCCAAAAATGCCTTGGTATTTGTGTCATGCTTTGAGTCAATGCTGTCTTAAATGAAGGGGTCTGTGTTTTGTGTTACTGCTTGTGTGGCTTCGTAATGGTCTAGTAAAACTGCTTTTTTTTAGGGAATTTGTCAGACAGCAGAAATATAAAACGGAAGCTGAAACCTTCGGCTGGAGTTTTGTGTTCCAGGATTTTGTAACTGAGGAACTAAAAAGCAAAGTCACTCAGAAAATTGAGGTACAAAAACATTCATGCAAATATGGTAGCAGACTAATATTGTTAGTCTAGCCTCTTGTGTTTAAAAGTAAGCCAAACACACCTATATTATCCCATTTGTGTCAACCTCTGTTCTATTTAAAAGATCTGTTCTATTTAAAAATATCTATTTAAATGTTTTTCCTAGTCTGCTCCTTGGTGGTTACCAGTTGAGAAAGTCTTCTGGAGACAGGTAACACATACATCTGTGTATGTGTATGTGAACTTCAGAACACATTATGGTTACACATTGTTGCCATCAATCTTAATGTAAAAGTGTTTATGGTATACACACATATACCAGCCTTACAAACACCTATAGTGAAGTCTTGTGTGCAGCCAGCAGGTCCAGGCTCTGGAATAAAGGACAGGCTAAAATTCCCTGTGGTCCAGGTTAGCTGGAATGATGCACAAGCCTATTGTCAGTGGAAGAAGAAAAGGCTTCCAACTGAGGAAGAGTGGGAAACGGCTGCACGTGGAGGTCTTGAAGGTCAGCCAAAAAAGCCATATGCCAACTATAATCTATTCTCATTATCAATATTGTCTTCTAGTTTTACATTATTTTAAATAGTGCTCATAGTCGGCACGTGTTTTTAGGCAGGACATACCCATGGGGAAACAAGTTCTTGCTGAACCGCACTAATCTTTGGCAGGTCAGTTGAGGTATATGCTTGTCCATAATGTGATGTATATCTGTACTTAACAACAGTCAGGTTCTGTAGTTCATAGAATGATGTATTTGTAGCGTTTAAACTACTGTGACGTCTTTGTTTGAAGGGTCCATTTCCAGATGGAGACAAAGCTGAAGATGGCTATCATGGCGTAGCACCTGTAACCGCCTATCCTGCACAGAACAACTATGGCATGTCGCTTCCGATGTTTTTTTTGACACCCACAGATTTAGACTGATTCAGCAATTGGTTCAAATGATGCTTAAAAAAGAACTGCAACAGTTCAGTGATCCATTCATGAGTGGAACAGCACATTGTACTGTGTTCTCATTGGTTTAAAAACAATGATTGGATATCCAGTTACAACAAAGTGTGTTGTTTGTATCATTAAAAACTGTACAGTTAAATGCTTGCTTATGTATCACACATTTAGGAGGCAGTAATTAACTCTTAACTGTTTTTGTAAATTGAATGATCCCACAATGTTGCAGGACTATATGACATGCTGGGTAATGTGTGGGAGTGGACGTCCTCACGTTTTGCTGGTGCTCAGACCATGTACGTCCTGCGTGGAGCATCGTGGATTGACACAGCAGATGGCTCGGCCAATCACAGAGCTCGTGTCACCACCAGGTGAGTCATCATGTACCCTCTTCTTGCATACATGCTTGAGTACACTTAAAAGTTTCATATAGACATTGTTTATATGCAAATCTAGTTTCTGTTTATTCATATTATTAAAAGTCAAATGAACTTTAGTCTTTTATTATTTAATTCTCAGTTTTTAGGGTTTATTAAGGTAGTTCAACAGAACAGCTGCTGTCAGAAGTCTTAATGATAATATGATGAATAAGATGTTTGTTTGATGTTGTTACGTGCAGGATGGGAAACACACCAGACTCTGCCTCTGATAACCTGGGCTTTCGCTGTGCACTGAGCTCGGATGCAAAACAGGAGACGGACAAAACAAGAACTGAGCTTTAAGAGACACAGCTGTTTATGACTGATGGCAGTGTTGCGTAATGAAATTAATACTACGTTTCTCCTGTGGAGACATGTACTTTTAGTATTGTGTTTATAATCTTTTTTTTTTTTTACTTAGACCATCATTTAAATATCAAACTTAAAGAGTATCATATGGTCTAAATAAATATATTCGAAAGAGTATATTATTATGTACTATACATGCTATGCTGTATACTAATATAGAATATTATAATAGAATAGAATCCCATTGTTTTAGATAATCCCATTATTAAGATTTAAAAGACAAAACAAACCCCTGAAAAATAAAATCATTTCATCTCGCTGTGTAAAAGAGTACAGTAATGGAGTCTGTCATGTTGTTATATAGCGGTAGTCGGTGTGGTACATTTTTGGACCATTATCAACATGGCCTTGAGGTAAGTTGTGTAACTGACAGAACTGGCAGTTATTAGAGATGATTAACTCTCACCAAGTCCTCAGTGGTACATCCATCTCCTCAGCTGCAATAGAGAGCAGAATGACTTTGGGTGTGTTTTCAAATAGGGCTGCTCTGTTCTGAGTCTGCCCTTTCTTCACCCAGTGGCCGTAGATCTTGAAGGCACAAGCGTCAATTATCTTGCGCAGGGGTTTGATGGCGTAAGGGTCGCTGCGGATCACTTCCTTCGTGACCGGCTTGGCACGGCGATAGTTGCAGTAGATGCGTGTGGCAGCCAGTACAGTCATGCAAATAACCTGCGGGGAATTAATGGATCAGAAAGGGCTTGTTGTAGGTAACAGACACTCAAGATCTTTAGATTATCTGCTGCCAACCTTGAACTTCCTGTAGGGGCTGAAATGGCGAACTTCTGCAACTATGTACTGTTGGAAGAATGGGTGATTGAGAGCCTGTGTGGCTGTGTAACGATTTTTGGGGTCCACAACTAATAACCTGGAAATCTATTGGGAGGAAAACAAGATCCCTTTGGAAAGGCATTTTAACATAGGCTGTTAGCATAGCTTATTTTAAACTGGTTGTGTGGTTGGCAAGGCAATTCAAGGCATAACTCTTATTATGCAATTATGCACTGAGACACACCAAGTCTTTGACGGTGTCGGAGCGGTCGTCCCACTCTGGAGAGCCGAAGTCATAATTCCCTGCGAGGATCATTCGGAGCATCAGCATTTGCTTCCTATGCCAAAAAGGTGGAGATCCAGCCAGAAGGGTGTACAAAATCACTCCAGTGCTCCAACTACACAAAAGCATATAAACCATCAGCAAACATCTCCCAAGGCATCTTCTGTAATGTGACCTCACATTTTAACACTAAATCTTAGTCCTGATTACTTCCTTATCTTCTGTTTTAAAGTCGCTGCTTGTATATTTTTATATATTTATTTGATGCTCTTATTTGACATTTCTAGGCCATGTTAATTTACCACAGTTTGAAGTGGCAGAAATTGTTTAAATAATAACACCTTATAAGGGGTGATGGCACACTTATGCACTTACAGGTCAACAGCAGTGCCATAGCCAATGTGGTTGGGATCCATTGAGCACTCAATGATTTCAGGGGCCAAGTATCCTGGTGTTCCACAAACCTCTGTGGTGAAAGAGAGCCAGGTTATGGGCATCTATGCTTTTCCCTCCAGCTGCTGTCTCCTTCACAGCAGCTGGTCATACAAAACAAATATTTGTATTCTATGGACTTTGTTTTTGTATTCATAAGAACTCACCATTCAGCTTCTGTCCAGGCTCAATCTGGATTGAGAAACCGAAGTCGGTGAGCTTGATG
The DNA here is from genome assembly GCA_036877575.1 of Botia almorhae. Classification (NCBI taxonomy): domain Eukaryota; kingdom Metazoa; phylum Chordata; class Actinopteri; order Cypriniformes; family Botiidae; genus Botia; species Botia almorhae. The sequence continues at coordinate 45,799 of JAZGTJ010001676.1, read as the reverse complement.
TTCATGTCATCATCTAACAGAATGTTCTCTGGTTTCAGGTCCCGGTGAACTATGTTTTGGGCATGAAGATGCTCAACGACCTCCAAAAGAGCTCGCATGATCTTTCTATCCAAGAATGAGAATGAATGTAGCGGAACCATGACTTAAGTTCAAGTTCGTCCAAAAAAGCATCGGTTTAGCAATGCATTATTTAACACATTATATAACCCTCTTTTTAAACATAGGGTGTTTTAATGTTATAAGTAGCTCGTTAACACAATTTAAAGACATTTTAATGAGCTCTTTAATTTTAATGAGCTCTTTGTATCAGACTTAATAAAGCGAGCTAACCGTGTCTCCTTCTCACTTAAGGTGACCTTTTCAGTGAGGTAATCAAATAGTTCCCCTTTCTTCATCCTGTTAAAACAGCAAACAGGTAAAAACACGACGGTAATATTTACTGAAAACAGATCAAATGTAAGCATCACCGATCAGCTGGATAACACTGTCAGGCACTTTCTTAGACTATTTTCTAAGAAACTGTAACTGTCTGTTTAGACGATAAGCAGCGGGACAAGGAGCAGTTGGGGGGGAAGAAACACAAAAGAGTGAAAGAGGAGAATTGTGGGAAGGGATTTTGTATACATGTTTGTACTGAGAGTTGAGCCTTGGCAGTGACCATCCCATCTTGGCAAAAAGCTTGTTGCGAACACTTACAATGGCCAGTTCTTATCTGTATGCTGTGGAGTGCTAACCAACAGAGGATTGTCCATGGCGAATATTTAGAAAGCTTAGAAGTATGGCGACTAGGAAGAAGACTTGTAAATAACATAAATGTACGGTGTACATTTGAGGACATTCTCAGACCTCAGTCATACAATGAAAAGGCATCATGCCTCAGACTACAAGGATTGAGGTCCCAAGAAAAACGATGTCAGGTGTCAGGTCTCGTACAATTAGGCATCGGGCGAAATGGACTCAGATTAAAAGGCATCAGACAGACATCAGGCGAAACGGACTCAGATTAAATGGCATCAGACAAAAATACACCAGGCAAAATGGACTCAGATTAAAAGGCATCAGACATAAACACATCAGGCGAAACAGACTTAGATTAAAAGGCATCTGACAAAAAGACATCAGGCAAAACGGACTCAGATTAAAAGGCATCAGACAAAAAGACATCAGGCGAAACAGACTTAGATTAAAAGGCATCAGACAAATTGTGGGTGGTTGCCAGGGCATTGCTGTTTTTGCTATTGGGTCTATTATATTGCATTCCTCAGATATAGCTCGGGTCTCTTCTTTAATATAAATCTATTTTTTTTCCCACCTGTGGCACAAGTGCTGCCGGATACTGGAGAATATTACAATGCAGTAATATATATACTGAAGCATAATATTTAAAATAGTATGAGCAATAGTAATAGTAATATGAATGCTTGCCTGAGACAGAATCTGGGGCAAAGCGCTTAAAATGCACTTCAAAAATGAGCCATTAGGGTTGGATGAAGGAAAGAAAGAAAGGCCATACTTACAAATCAAACACTAAAAAGAAGAAGGCCTTTGATTCAAAGCAATCCTTCAGCTGAACTGTAATGAAAACACATCATCTGAAGAGATTTCATGTTACAGAACCCAAACAGACTGCAAATTGTGTTTGTTTGCATTCTATTAATTCAAAATGTAAACATACATAAATTTGCTGTCTTGTAGAATCACTACATTATATATATATATATATATATATATTAACATTTTATATAAGGTTATATATAGTTGCATTAAATGATCTTTTGTGGTATGTTTTTGAAGGGTCAGTCATACTTATATTCTTTTGTCCAGACACTTTACGAAGAATGTCAATCTCTTTCACAGTGGCCTGCTGGATTTCTTCTATCTCTTGAGGTGTCATTTTGTCTGATGGTGTGATGTCTATAACTTTTACAGCATATTCCTGGCCAGTTCGCTTATCCACACATCGACGGACTACACTGCTCACACCTCTGGGGAAAAGGCGTATAGGGCCCATAAGTATAGTGTATAATATGTATACATATAATACCTTTGAAAGGCTTATTTTATTGTTACTAGTTTAATGGTTTGTCTGATTTACACTCTAGTGACATACCTTCCAAGGATCTCCTTTGGTTCATATTTGTCATAAAATTCCTGACCACCAACCCAATCCGGATTTTCCTCTTCTTTTGTCATGGTAAAAATCAGCTATCCAAGGATGTATTCAGGGAAGTTCCTTAGCTGTACTTGAAAAGTGTATCGCACGTACGCAAATACATATATTTTGTCAATAGATAAAATATAAATTAGTGTTTGCTTTAATTTTCGCATTAATTTCCTAAATAACTGGTTCGGTTATCTTTTATTGTACTCACCAATAGCGGTTCGTCCTTCAGTAAATCCTAGCCAGCTCCAGTGACAGACGTTGTGACTGATCGCTCATCCAAACGTCGCCAAATCACATGCGTTAAAAACGTAATTTAAACCCAAACGTATCGGTTTTTCTGACGTTTTTATGCAACTTTGATGGCACACTAGCATTGACAGTCCAAAAGCGCTAGCTATAAATAGAGCAGTTATTTGAGAAAGGGTGAGGGCACGGCCAAACGGAACACCCTGTGCCCATGTGCTTAGAGACACCTGCTAATATAGTATGCATGCTATTTTTAATGACTGTGTAATTAAATTATCTTAAATTGGCGTTTTGTTTATAGATTAAAATAAAGGGCGTCGACTCATCTTCCTTTGATAAGAGTATTCTATTATGCATGGGCATCTCTTCAAAGTTACATATTAATTTACGCAAACAAAGGCACAAAAGCACCGGTTCCATAGCTACAACTCTCTCTGATGTCAAACCCTGATGAGGTTCGTTGACGCACATGACATTTCTGAACGTCAAAAGGCCGGAAAAACTGGTTGGTACACATTATCTCCTCAGAGTTTCGTCTTAAATCTGCGATCGCTTGTCGAGAGCATTTAGTTTTGGGTGCAGTTAAAGTGCAATGGAGTCGTATAGGAGAGATGCGACTGTCACTCTACACACGATGAGGGGTCTTATGGAATCCCCTCTGAGTACTATGGAAATTCATAAACGAATCTCTGAAGGTTCCGTTTCAGGTAACGACGCCGATCTGAACAGAGAGACTTACAGCTCACCGCTGTCCTCACTGGACGAGCTTCAAGAACAACTGGAAGGGGACGGTGGTAGTTCTGATGTGACGGGGGAGAATAATGAGCAGATCACTGGAGTTGAAAATTCGGACACAGATTCGGGACGAAGGAATCCCAGTCGTTCATACTTGGATGAAGCGCTTCCTGATCTACTGCGGAGTGGAAGTCCGCTCCGGAGAAGAGTGTCCAGCCCTGTGTCTGTTACGGTGAGTCATATTTACAGGAATGAAAGAGTCAAGTAAACAATACAAAATAATAAAAACACAAGGAAGTAAATACAAGTAAAAAATAAAGACGAACAATAATAAATACAACCAATGACTGAAGTGAACTGTGAACATGGCCTGGATGAGTTGAGAATCAGTGTTTTCATTAATTCATTTGCGTTTAATTCAGTCTGTCCTTTTTTAAGAAACATAGCGAGTATTCATTTTCCATAAGTGTGTTTATGGGTATTTTAGCACCAAACACTAGATGTCCAGTACAAACCGTCAGTGGAATTTAACTGGATTCTTAAGTATTTCTAATATTGTTTGTTTAACCAAAGCAGAAACTCAACACACAAATAAACTAAACTCTCAGGGTTTGTCACAGACTTTACTGAGAAAATTATATATTACAGTATAAGGGTGTCTAAAGGCACATTTGGCTGCTGTTATTTTGCCTGCATGACGAGTGACAAGTGCAAGACTGTTCGAATTTATGATTCAGATGTGTGACAAAACAGTGGGAGTAGGATTGCAATAGTCTAATATAAATTTAAGGGGATTTACACACCATATCCACTGTAATTACTTATGTGGGAAAAATCCCTGTATATTGTTGAGCATTCCCAGCTAACATGCCCTCTCTCTGTGGCTGCAGCTGAAGCAGGTAAAGAAAGAAGTGGAATTATCTCGGCAGCGTAGTCTGAAGCTGAAGGCTCAGGTGGACAGACTACAACAACAGAATGAAAGCGGGCCGGGCTGGAGTCTAAACAAACAGCGGGTGAGTCTTAACCTCCACGCATTAAAAACAATTCACCTGTCTTATATAACCTTTCAATATTGTCATGCCATGACATCATAAATGATTGTTATCATGTCTGTGGACTTACCAATCAAAAAACAATGCATTGCATTCAGGCAGGATTTCTCATAACCACATGCTTGTTTTTATTGTGTGATATATATAGGTCACAGAAGAGATTCAGTCTGTTGTGAAGCTGCTGCTTCCCCTAGCAGACATGCAGGCTTCTGACCTGCCCTCTGAGGCTAGCCCATTGGATAGTGCTGTAGTACAGCTTCAGAGTGTGACTCGCAAACTCCTTCTTAATCATACCTCTCAGGTAAGGTTTAGCCACACCCATCACCCCATGTTGGACACACCCCTTGAGCTCATGATATACACATCCCTCCATTGTAAGAGCTAAAATAACTACTGGATTCACATACTTCTATTATGACTGTAAGAACAATTGCAAAACAAATCTTTAATACTTTTTTTGTGCTGTCATTGGCAGGGAAGAGAAAAGGCAGTAGAAGACACTGCCATTTTACAGCAAGCCCTACGAGACAGAGATGAGGCCATTGCAAAGTGCGTTGGTTGATCCCTCAATAAAACAGATAAATTAAAGCTGCAATCTGTAACTTTTTGGGGTTTTAAATAAACAAAAATCAGTTATTGAGCAAGTACATGACAGATCAGTGTTCAACACCAGCTGGGTATCTTACCCTGATTACCAGCGGTAAGTTTATAATAATGATTTATAATGATTTTTGAGCTGTTAGGCCAGATTTTCTGGGAATTGCCAGTTTGGCTTTGTTTGAGTTAAACAGGTAATGAAATATAAAAAGTAACATGTAATTTTATGTTTTAAACAGAGATGGCAGTAGAGAGTTTTGGATTGCAGCTTTAAATATAGTAAAAAGTGTACAAACATGTTTTTGTTGCATAAACTGTGGAATAGATCTAATTAACAGTTTATTTTTTTAATGTGATTATTATCATTTGAATACAGGAAACAAGCCATGGAGACTGAGCTACTGAAAAGCAAGAATGAAATGATGACACTGAACAACCAACTCTTGGAGGCTGTTCAAAGTCGACTTGAACTTGCCATAGAGCTGGAAGCCTGGAAGGTGTGTTGAAAAAGACACATAGTTATCTAACTGTCATTGTGGAGGTTCAAAGCAAGGGGTTTTCATATGCCCTATCATAAGAGTGAGACAGAAACATAATTATGTTCTGTAAATGCTAAAGTTGTGTTTTTATGCCCTTTGATAGCTGTTCTAAAAAGGATTTAATATATTAAGTGATGAAAGTAAAACAGTAATTGGTGTGGACAGTTTTTAATAATGTTTTTTCTGTTATAATTATATTTGTCCATTCTTTAGAGTCTAGTTATGACTCTCTGTTATGACGTTGATGGATTTAAATGTTATAGTATATTAAAAATACTGTGAGACTATCTAAGCATTCAGTCAGATGTTTGAGGGGGTAGAACCCTGACTTCGCCCAGATCATACCCCCCCCCAAATAATTTACTGTTTGTCTACAGTATGTCAATATAATGAAAATATTTTTCTGGGACATGCATTTCCTGCAGTTGACATGTGGTGTTTCTTACAGGATGATGTACAGACTATTCTACATCACCAGCTTCTCAAACAGCAGCAAGAAGAACAGGCTCAGAAGAAGTCCAGAGGGTTTGGTGTTCTGCGGCGATCAAATAAGCCCCTTCCTGCAAAGCCTGCTTATCCTTCAGTGACAAATGTCCCTGTGCCTTCTTTACAGTCTTCATTACCTAACACACAGAGGTGGAAGGACAAATTCAAACGCGGGAGAACCAGCGTGCAAGACGCTGTTTTGGAGTCTCAGCCGCAAAGGATCAACAGAGAGGAAAATTTTCAAGTTGTTTCCCTGGACTGATGAGCTCAGATCAATATTAAGTAACTTCTGAATGATCTTACATCTCATGTCTTCTGCATTGTTCATCGCTGTGCAATTTACAATAGGTGTTCCGCGATTTGGGTGTTGTTCTTATTTTATAAAGTTCACACCCATGTTCAGATACACTGTGTCACGGTTTCACAGAACGGAGATACTGAGTGTTCTGTGGACCTGCGGTCTTAAATGACATATTACATTGTATAGAGCTTCCAAATACTTTCTAGAGGAAGGGAAATAAGGCTAATAAGCAAACAACAAATCAAAATGCTCCATTTAAGAATATATTTATAAAGCTGATTCTTTGGACTAAAGTAGTGGTAAGGATTTACAGCACCCTCTGTAAAGAGGTAAAGATAAGTTTGTTAGAGGATAGTTAAAGAGGTGTAAAAGATGTCTGTACAACAGTACAAATCACTTAGATCATCAGGTTCAAAACTGAATTTATTTCGTAACACATTTGCTCACGAATATGTTCAGGCATGCAAAGGCAATACACCCATTCAAAGTGCTCCACATATTGGCTCTTACTGTAACTGCCTGTAGGACCCCATATTCTTCCATAACTTTAAACTATGTTAAAATAAAAGCACTAACAAATATCAAATAGTAACAATACATTTAATTATCTCCACTTTCAAATGAAGAATGCTGCATGAGGGCACAAGAATATGTTTACTTTCTGATTTACTGTACATGTACAATGACATGTATCAAACACAGAGAGCTCCATGGCAACAAACCCCAATTGTATATACCATTTTCTGTGTACTGTGTAAATAAGCTAAACGGGTATTGTGATACTGTTTAATGAATACAAACATCAGTGATATTCGCGCATTATGTTTTTAACTGCCTGGTCTCTTTTAGTATTGCATACATGCACATTTACATAGTAACCATCGTTCATGTCATCACACAAGCCAGAATTAAGCATGTTGGAATAAATTAAACACTGTACTGTCAAAGGTATGAATTTACTGAGAAGCAAAGGTATAACGTTCCCAAACTCCAAGGAATTCCTAAACATTAGCCATTTTTTATCAGTTTCACAGGGCTACTACAGACCTATGTGTTTATCATGTTTAATCATTGACAGTAGTTTAGTTTTGAAATATCAGTTATAAATGACAGTTCCATATACATATACACACAACAAGTTTGTCTTAGTAAACACAACAAGCAATGGCAGTGCTATAAGGTTCTACTGTCCCGCTAAACATATTCAATACAATTAACACATAAATGGTGAACCAGACAAATATACATCGAGACTTAATGTCATTTAAAGTAATTTTGCAGCATATTTTTGATTAAGATACAGTTGTCATAAATATAGTACTTAATATAATATACATTTATATATAATTGGTATATAGATATACAAAATACTCAGTATTTCCACATTCCACAAAAGTATCCCCTTATAAGAGCAGCTCTTATAGGACTGCCAAAAACACATTTGGACCATTTCACAAATGTACATTTATGATCTCAAGTTATGCCACACACAATATTAGTACACCACTGGTCAAGGAAAATCTTCCTCTACGCCCCTGCTTTGGTACTTTAATAGCCGTACATAACAGAGCTAAACTTACAGTGCTGGGATGAAAAACTGTGTAGAGGTAGGAACTCTCTATAAATCACACTAATATATGTTACAAAGAGTCACAGCTGTGGTACAACTCAAAAAGCAACAACACGGATATTTTAGAACATGTAGGCTACTATGCTTATGTATTCTATCTATTTATTCATTAAATATATTACATTTTTAAAACACAGAACAAAAACTGTAACATCGAGCCTTGATTGAAATAAAGAGGACTCAAGGCCAAAAAAAACATTAAGAACTGTGTTCTAGTCGTTGAACCTGTTAACAAAACAAAGGGTAAACTCCTGATTCTATGAAAGATGTTTTTTTTACACTGCAGCCTCTTCATTCATTGTAAAGATGATTAAACATCTATGAACACAAGACAATTGTTTAAACAAATAACAAAGCTAAACAAATAACCAAGTTAACCCTTAACCTTTCTAAGCTAACTAGCTAACTTTTAGCACAGAGCATTTACTACAGCATAAAATAACAAGTTATTTAAAACACCTTACGAACAATATTTCTGTTTCCAGAAAACAACCCAAAACCAACAATTCTATGACACTGTTATGGATGTACATCAATGTTGTGGTCTTAATGGATCTATGGATAACTGTGATAGATGCTTTCAACCTGAAAACTGTTAAGTTACACACTGTTGCATAGACTTCTTTGTATTTCTTATCAGAACACAGAGAAAGGGTGTCCATGTCAACAATATGCTGGTAAAAATAAACACTAAACATAAAACAACTTAATTTCTTCAAAAGAAAAGTTTAATTATTATCTTTTTTAATTGTTATTTAAATTTTTTAAAATTACTATTATTATTTGTTTCCTCTGGATCTACTGTAACGTAAAATTTGCGAGCTGCAAACAAGCACAAGTAATTGACGTCTGCAATTTCCATAAATCCTCTTTACAAAACTGTATTAAGTGTACTAATGTTAAGCCACAGTGCAAATACAACATTGACAAAAGAAAACATCTAACTATCCACAACAATATAACCATTCAATTGTGCATTTATAAGGAAAGGGACCAGACCTAACTGAATGAAAGTCAGCTTGGTCCACACCCTTATTTTTATTGATGGTCCATTTACTGCTGGGCCCACCTGCACATCACCAGTGTCAGGCACAAGGACTATGATTGTAAGAAAGTTATTACGGAGCTGATGAAATCCAAAGGCTTATCAGCATGAATCCAATGACTAGCATCTGGGATATACTGGATATCTGCACAGGGGAAAAGCCGCTGGATTTCAGGGTAACTCTCAGAGCTATGAGGATTACCAAGGAAACCAGGGCATGAGAAACATACGTTATGATGAATGTAACATTAAGAGAGAATAAATTAACCCAAATAATGCATGTGTGCACAGAAGGAAATTCTAATAAAGTTACCTTATGTAAGCAGAACTACTTCCACCCAAGAAAAGGGTGGGGCCCTCATAGGTGTTGTTAAATTCTGGAAAACCCAAGAGATCCTCTAGATGGTTGGAGATGGCTTCTAGGTTAACCCTCCAGCCATACTCACCATTTTGCTCCTCCAGGTTAGTCAGGAGGAACTGACGTACTGAACGCTCCTGCAAACAACATAAACATTAGATGTTAAAAAAATGTAATTGACAACGCAATAACAAAAGTTCATATACAGCTAGACAGATATAAAAATGCCAAATGTAAATAGGCAAAGTCGAGTTAGCATAGCTGCTGTATTTACCTTAACCTGCTTTCTGAGTTGGTCTTCTGCCAGTCTGCGTGCAGTGGACCGTGGGATATTGCTGGCTATCTTCACTTCTTTCATTGCCTGAATGTAGGCATAGAAATTGGTGTGGAGTGAAGTTGAAGAGGGGCTGATGTCCACAACAACCAGACGTTCCACTAAACTAGGCTAAATCACAAAGATACATGATGTCACTCTTTGTTTTTGCTAACAAACCTCTCTGAAGAGATACAAGAATGAACTTGCATTCACAAATTGAATAGCTAAACCAATAAATGTCAGGAAGTGGCACCTGTGACAGAGCTGTAGTCATCGCAACTTTTCCACCCATGCTGTGTCCAATTAGGACACATTTCCCAATGTGCAACTGGCCAAGCAGATGTGTCAGATCACAGGTCATTGCTTCGTAGTTTAAGACAGGACTGTGTGGACTTTTGCCATGATTACGAGCATCTACTGTCAGCACCTAACTAGACAAAGTTCAGTCAGGAAACTAGCATTCAACTGAACAGTCCATAGCACCTTGAGACCACTGGAGAAACTAGAATCATACCTTTCTGCCTGTCCGCTGTACCAGGGACTTGGCTATGGAGTGAAAGTTTGACTTGCTTCCAAATAAACCATGGAGAAACACTAAAGGTGTGCTATCTCCCTTCCCATCAAACACATCATAAGTCAGGTTTACAGGGCTAGGAGAAAACAAAAGTGACCAGCTTTAACAATGAAAAACAATGACAATAATACATAAAAATTATTATTTTTTCGATTAACGTTACAGTGGTCTTAGCAATATAAAGTCGCATTTTTTCAGTTGTTGTGCTTACTAATAAGCCATGCTTATTGAATCCTAACAAACGAGTTATTAAACGTGCACCATTCATAATATCACCACTGTCAAAAAAAGATATGCGTTTATAATTCATTTTTGCTTTACTTTTACTCTTTTTGCTTAAACACTGCCCACACGTGGCTAATATGCTAACACGATCCAGCATGTAAAACCACTTTAAAATAAGATCAGAAGTTTTGCAACAGCCCTTTCTATCACACGTATTGTGTGATTTACAATACTTGAATTGCATTAATAAACGTGCAACACCTGGCAGCGTGCGCGCTGTCACTGCCAACACGGTCCAGTCTCGAGAATCCGCTGCAAAAATCCCGAAGTCCCGTTACCGATAAACAAGACGATGGGACACCAAACACTCCTCTAGCAGAAATACGGCAAAGGGTACTCATAACAAAGTGTGACATGGTAAGACCCGGGTCGGAATTGCATTCATTCAAGTCCGTTTGGCGACTTCAAAGGTCGTGATGTTGTTTGGCTAATACGAGGGAGAACGCACGTCGCACGACAACGCCGACTGTGCGTGACGTCACGACGTCGAACGTGCGTCAAAATATTTGTACACAGATTAAACTATGGATTAAAATACAAGATATGAACCATTCCTGTTAATTTATTAAGCATCACATCACGCTCAGCTTTCAACTATATTTAAAAAATGTTCTATTCGTTTTTCATCTATGACATTCAATCATAAGTAATACTATGTAACTGCTATTTCCATAATTTAGTATACATAGATGTAAATATGTGGGAGTCTACAGATAAATATGTGTACATATATAAGGCTATGTTTTCAATTTTAAATAGAGAAGTTTAATAATACCTTAAAACAATATTATGTTTGCAAAATATGCTGTTACAGTAACAGCTTGCAATACTATTTTTATAAACATTTACATATTTTTTTATTTAGTCTAACTTATATATATCTTTTGATTTTTTTTACTTATTTGAAATAAGACAGAACGGACAGAACGGAAAACAACAATAAAGAGAAAGACAGGAGCATTATACTATTACCACATAGCGGCGCCAGAGACCACGTGGACAGACATTATAATATGAAAGAAATGCACATATCAGTGCCAACAAAACGTTAAATGTTGCGACATTTATAGACTCAAAAGCAAATGAAAACAAAAGTTTTGCGTTTTATGGGTCCCACCCACTAAGATCAACCTGACATCTGACCTGTAAAACGTTGCAGTGGCATTTCAGTGTAAACAGCGTGGTGAATGAGCTAAAGACGATCATAAAATTATTCATAGCTGTCTAAATAACAGTACTGCTTGTTAATAGTACCGTCTTTACAGCTGACTTTGACGTTGCATTTTTTAAATAATTTAATAGTAATTTAGAAACCAAAAGGAGATATTGGGCATATAGATGCTCAAAATAAACCTCAAATTACATTGATGAAATGAAAGGTATTTTGAATTAACGCAGACTATGTATTTTGCAGTGTTTTCCAATACATAGTTTGCTGGCAACATTAAAGGACTAAAAGAGATTCATTTATTATATCATTAGTACGATTACCAATAAAATTAGTCATTTTTTTAAAATCTAATTTATTAAGCACTATTATTGATTTGTACACGTTGATGCATTATTATATACAGTAAAACAACAGAATTGTTACATTTTTTGTCAGGAACTCAGAAAGGATACCCTTTGATGGGAATCTACATAAATAAGTAACTTAACTAAAAAATTAACATATTTTCCACACATTCACCAACATGCCGTAGTTAATCTTCTCGTTTAGCCGTAGAGGTTAATTTAAGGTTAAGAATGTCATTCACTTTCTCTGCCTTGCCGTACACAGCCTTAGCTGTCATTTTAAAAAATTAATACTAATATATTTAAGTGTGGTCTGTCAGGGCCAACTGCCCCTTTGTTGGTGTGCACCTAAAGAGAAACAGGAGCCAGTGACTAAAGCTTTGACCTCCTCCATGACTGCCGCCATTGGCAACACAGCAGTGGGAATTACACGAGCGCGGTAACCATAGTGACGACAAATGCAGCGAGGAAAAAGTAATAGGTCATGTCCAGAATATAAAAAATATATGGAGTGATCAATTGAAAACAGAAGCTGTAAAGCGTTTATTGCTATTATTCTGCCTTTAACGGAAGGTAAATAAATGAAAGCAGAACTTTCTGCCAGAAACCGCTTTGCCTTTCGAAGGAAGTAATATAGCCTTTCTCGTTTATGACAATTTATAGACTTCCGCCAGATAGTCTCACAGTGAACATAAATGTCCTTCCTCACCTGTCGCAGTATCGGTCACGTGATGTTTTACTGATACTTCCCCTTGATATGAAGCAGAACAATTTACCGACCTGGGCTGCGTTTCTCAAAAACATCGTAAGCCTTTTGGGAAAAGCAGCCCTGGTCTCTCAGTTCATACATTTACTATACTCTTGTTGGTAATCATACATCATTATCATAGCGAATGCAGCTAAATTGCACACAGACTTAATATACTTTAAATTTTAAATAGACGACGCATTCTCCAAATTCAGGCTCATAATGCGCTACCCCAATTTTAAGATTCTTTTTACCTACTACGACTAATTTAGTTTTTTTATATTGTTTATCCTGAAGAAAACTTACTAACTTCCAGGGTTGTTAACATCTTTATAACTTTTTTTTACCGAGGAAATAATATTCGGATTTTATAAAAAAAAATATATCAATAATCAGATTTATAATAATAATAATAATTATTATTATTATTGGGCGAAGTTTGACTAGAATTGACTTCAGATCAAATTCAAATAGAATGACAATGTTCTAGATTTTTGTTTCAAAAAGGTCACAAGCAAATGATACATTGTGAGGTACTTTAAAAATCAGAGGAATAACAAAGTGTTCCCGTTTTCTAGTAGGAACAGATCACACAGTAACTTCCCTATGTGGAAAAAATGTGTAATGACATCATAATAATATAATATAAATCATAATATAAATGTGAAACTAGGTAGCAAACATGACAGTGTGTAAGTTATCATATCGATATAATTATTGCTGCTTTATAGGGACAGCATGAGATCATCATTTTGAAACTGTTTACAGATATGTTTTGTAGTAGTTGAAAGAAATAGACCCAGAAAACCAATAAGAAGAAGAAATTCTGATATTATTGTTTATGCACTGCATATTTGACTTGGAGCTGAAGCTATACTGTAGTTACTGCAGTTACCCACCTCCAGCTGGAGGAATATTAGCTGCACTCCACAATTATGAATTTATTGGCATTAAAAAGCCATTAAGAATGCCCTGTTCCATTTAATTAGTAATTGTTTTAGATATAATTCATATACATATTAATTATACAGTGTAAATCATGTTATGTTGAGGGTTACGTATCATTCCTTTTGTGTGAAAGACAGCCCCACACAAAGTGTGTCCTACATTTCTTTGGAAGGAAAGAATAGTGCTCCATCCCTGTCTGTGTGCCCATTCACCTGAGCGAGGTGAATATAATCAGCTCACATTCCTCATATCATCAGCTCTGCAGACTGAGAATAGTGTTTATCCTCATTTTACATGCACTTTATCCATATAATTGCTGTATGAAATTTATGAGTGAACTCACAATGATTTAATGTGATAAAGTTCAAGTTATGAAGTAGATATTTGTTTTATCACCCATCTGTGGTGTGATGGATACTTTTATATTTAATCTATTTATTTATTTATTTATTTTTATTATAGGAAAAAATAGTCACAGTAGTAATAATATAGTCACAGTAGTGGATAATAATTTGATCACTAAACAATAAATGTATATGCTTTTGGTCATGTTTTAATGTTAACCATAATCATAAGTGTTTTTTTATATAAACCACTACTTCACTAATATCTCTTCATGACAGACATAGTTGGTTTCACTGTAAGTTTTAAAGAACTTCTATGTAATGTGTTTTGTTATTGTTCAATAGGAAAAGTAAATATTGGTGAGGTCTTGGAGGTGCAGTAGGTTGGAAACTTAATCTCCTGGTTAAATCATTAGCAAAGCAGAAACCATTATAGTCACCCTGGTTAGTCTTTTCTTTTGTCCGTTTATTTGTCTTTCAGTTTATCCTCACTGAATGGCAAGAATGATCTGTCTGTCGTCAAATAAGTTTGTACAGTAAAAACCTTCTAGCAGAAACATTTACAGTAAATACTGCAAATGTTTTGAATTGCCGATTCACAACACATTTTCTTTATTTTCAAAAATAATTTGACGAGTCATAAAGTGTGTGGGCTAAATCCTTCTCTTGACATAATTTAAGTTAACAGTTTACTCCTAAATTATTCTCTGAAAGAATCACAAAGACCCAGAATTACAAAGAAAACCTGAAAAACAGACCATGGGAAGCACATGTAAGCCAAAACACTGTGCCACTGAAGTGGTACAGAGTGAGGGCTAAAACAGAGGGGCTGCCATAAGGAGAAAGTAAAATAAAAACACACATAATGCAGACAAAACTAGGCAGACATGAGATTAAACCCAAAACCTGACAATTATATTAAATCAAGAAACAATATTGAAACACACAAACACACGACTGATAATTATTAAGTGGAGACAATTGTGGAATTGTTATAGTTGTGAAAGCCACTGTTTATTTTAATATTTTATCATTTGTCTGTCCACTTTATCATTATTATGAATTTTTCCCAGAGAGGTTAGAAAATTGTGACAGTTGTGTGTAACGCAAAGTGTATTTAATCAAATCATATCAACTTTTAGATGACATGCTTAACAGATGGACAGTTTGATGGCTTGTTTAAAAGTAATAGAGTTAATAATAACGGTTATGATTACGTGCGCTGGTATTATTTTAACATTTTAAATGGTTATAAATCAAAATTTTAGCCTGTTAATAAAATGAGTAACTGACTGAAATTAGATCGAGTTTTTAAACTGGGTTAAACCGCCTTTGTATAACAGAAAATACAATGGTGGGAAGCTTTACACACACCAAAGTGACTCATTTTTCTTCATGGTTTCCCCCTCCCCCTCTAACAGGTGAACAGGGCGTCACCCTGAGGATCGTTGTCTCTATGGCAACAGTGTTACAGAGCGTATTTTACCTCTTGCCACCATAGGCAACGAAATCTTAGTGGCTAGATTGTGTTAGTATCCCTTAAGGATATATGTTTGCCTTTCACTATGGTTTCATGGCCTGGATGCCTGCCTGACACAGAAGTCATAATCAAGAGTCCCAGTTTCAGTCATACTCACCATTGATGTCCCTGAGGTCCAGTGTTTTTCCTACCCCCACCCCCAGGTCATTCAAACAGGTTTTGGTTGGATTTGTCTGCCACCACCTATGGCAAACAGTGTAGCCTTTCTGAGGTTTGTGTGTTTTACGGGTCTCTTTCAAAATGTGTATTCACACACTACTACCTTAAATACGGAATAATTGTCAGTGTTGTTCAGCCAGGTACAACCACTCTATAAATCGATTGCATTATTTTGTAAATAACCACTTCGTTGTTTTTCTACAACAAAAATTTTAATAATAAAGGCAACACAATGGACAATACATACATATAAATGAAATCTTCAAAGTGTAGAATATCAGAAACAAATATCTATAATACTATACTATAAACAAGTTGACAACCTCATGTATAGACTCCATTGAGACCAAAAGAAACAAGCAACATATTCGGTTTCTGTCTCATGTAAAATTGTTTAAGCAAATACATGTAAAAGCTGAAGTCTTCCTCTTCCTGTCTATGCAATAATAATGTAGAAGGCATCAGACGAACAAGCTTTTGCTGACAATAAAACATTCCATATGTGCTTACATTGTTAGAACTCGCCAGAACCAGTTTAACATTTCGTGACCTTTGTGTTATCAGTACAAACAGCAATTGCTGAACTTTGCAGGTGCACGAAAAAGACCACATTTTACACAAAAATTTGTGTAAAATCTAAAAAATGAACACATAGCAAACACATCAAAATCTCTCACAAAATCCCTAAAAAATACAAAACCCTAAAAAAACACAGCCCATAACACACACCAGCCTTATCAAACTGAAGAAAAGCAAATATTAACAGCATCGCACAACCCTTCATTTCGGAGTCCTCTTAAAAGTATTTACAACTTAAGTATTGAGGTCTTTAAAACCTTCTTCTTCTTTGTTTCTGGAAGAAAACAATGTTTTAAACATAGTCTTTCCTGTCGTATCCAGCACTGTTAGAACGTGGAGCGGAGTAGCCCATTCTTGGTGGTTTGTACTTCTTCTCTCGTGGGGGACAGGTGCAGCACAGCATCGCTCCTCCGATCAGCATCATAGCAGCTGCTGCAAAGCCTATGTAGATCGATGCCCCGAGCTCTCTCTGCTGAGCGGCGGTCAATATCGGGTTGTAGAAATCCCGAATGGTTTGGTTTGCCACCCAGGCAGCCGGAATGAGCTCCAAGATGCCGGCAAGAATGAAGAGGACGCCGGAAACAATCATCACTTTTGCCTTGGATCCTTCATCCTCGATGCAATTGGTGCATTTGGCTCCCATGACGGAGATCAGCACGGCCAGGACTGCCAAGATGATGGCGATGACGGACATGGCTCGGGAGGCCTGCAGGTCCTGCGACAGAGCCAGCATGGAGTCGTACACCTTACATTGCATCTGTCCGGTGCTCTGCACGACACAGTTCATCCATAGACCTTCCCAAATGGTCTGAGCCGTGACGATGTTGGCGCCAATAAAGGCCGACACGCGCCACATGGGGAGAGCGCAAGCGACGATGCCAATTATCCAACCAATGATGCCCAGGGAGATCCCACCGATTTCCAGTCCCATCGACATGATAGCTGTTGTTGGATGGTTTTCTTACCTAACAAAGGAAACAGTAATCAATCACAAAAGCAGTATTTTCAGATGGAAGGGATTTTGGTGAAGAGGAATGAAATTTACCAAGTGCTCTGATCTGTGCTTTAATGCTTATATAGACCTTTGTCGTGATTCCCTCTTTCTTTGTGTAGCCTGTGACTCTACTGTGAAGCCAGGCAGCATTTATATTCACAAGAGGCAGGTGCAGACGGGGAGGACCTTAGCATGATGACGGCTGATGTGCTACAGGTTCCTGTGTGTTCCACCTGCCCCCTATGGCCACAGTGGTGAGAAGAACAATGCAGACGTATTGGCTTTCCATTGAAATTCAATCCCTGTTAACATGATGCCTGTTGAAGTAGAGAAACAGGCTCAGCAGGGACAAAACACCTTAAAGCACAGTACGGTAATCAATGGGTTGGAGCAGAGGGATAATATTTCATCTAAAGCAGTATATTGTGTAGTTGCATTGTGGGAAAAAACACTTGATGTCCTCTAGAGATGCTTTAAAGATTGAAAAAATCGATTGATGCAGGTTGTTGATTTCACACATATCATGACATGTTGTGTAGTGTTTTTTTAGATGAAAAATAAAGAGAAAACCTTTGTAACTGCTATTGTTCTTGTCGGAAAAGAAACACTCCTTCCTTTTCGATGTCTTTAGCGCAACACAAAAGAGGAACAAAAAAGACCTTTTGTGATGTAAACAACAAACTCTTTTAGTGTGTGAATGATGGGGCATCTTTAATGCCATTAGCATGCAGTGGAAACAAACACTCATCAGCGTCACCAAAATGGCAAAACATTGACGGATGACAGGAAATGGTCTTATATGAAGAGGCAGTCATGCTGTGATTGACAGCAGAGAATCAGTTAATGAGAGAGAGCGGAGAGAGACTTCCACAATATAAGGGACGGTGAATAAACCTCAGTCTGTATTTAGTCTGCGTCATATCACTAGAGATCTTACTGTATCTCTTTTTCTTTTATCTTCTCTCTTTATCTCTTTTTCGATCATCTGTGCCTATTTGTCATTTATACTACGTCCCCTTTGTTCTTATATTGTCTGTTTAGAGTGACAGTGTTTGTCTCTTAAGATGCTTTGTTATTGGTCTGAACTGTTTTATTTATATTGGTTTATACGGTTTTATTGGCTGTAAACGCTTTTGCAATAGAAAGTATTTGTCATGTCAATAAGAAAATATAAAACTAAAATTCTGAGAGAGGAAAACAGCATTTAATTTTGTAAATGTATACCAGGGTAGGTTAATACATTTTGTGTTCTTTTTTAGCAGTACATTGTGTTATAAGTATAATTGTGTTATAATCATTGTGTTATAATATATAATCAGACCCATGATCTATTTAACTGTTTTGCTTAAAAAAAATTTCTGTACTATTTATCTTTAGAAGAAATACCACTTATTAGTTTATTTAGCTATCAAATGCAATGACATTTATATATTTTTAACTCAGGCTCAAGTGTTAAAATAGTCAATAGGACAACTGTACATAACCACTAAACATTTACATCTACATATACTGTATCACGCACAAGTTCGTCCAATGTATTTGCATGTAAGTTTTGTTGGTGAGGTTTTCTTCTGTTATATGGTTTTCATGGGGGTTTTTCTATAATTTGAGAGGGGCATTTTAAAAGTCATTAAGGGCCTTTGAAAGTCATTAATTAAAAACAGACTCTCAAGTATAAAGATGAAAAAATTACTGTTATGTGGGGCTGAACTCACTTTCTCAGCAAAAATATTGAAAATTGAAAAACCTATGTGGCAAAAGCCTCTCTTCCAGTTTTGTTGTTTTCTCACTCAAGGCCACAGGGCTGTTTAGTTGTGGAAAATGTTATAATGACTAAGAATAAGAACCACAATTAAACATTTACAGAATGTTAAAAAGTTTAATATTCACATTTATTTCAATTCAAGCAAAGTATAAAGATGTTAGTACATGTTAAACACACAGACATTTTTAATTTTGCGTTTTAGCCATTAGCAGATGACTTTATACTTGTAATGAAAGCATATAAAAACAATAATTTACAGACGGTTTTAGAAATGTTAGTTTATCGAAATAAAAAATGATGTCAAGACTATACAAAAATAAAACCAATCTAAATCTTACTTTCACTGACCTTTGCTTTGTCACCATATTTTCGATTACCATTCTTAAGTCACCTTACAAATTTGATTTACAACACACAATTTCAAATCTAAAAAAACTGATAACGCAGCATGGAGTGACAATAGACATTGATTGCACAACGCAAAATAATGTGTAGAAACATTCACACTGGGATGTACTGACTTAAAATTCACTATTCACAAGTAAACTAGATTTTGAGTTCAAGAGGTGTTACAAAACATATAGTCACAATTATCCTTTTATGAAAGACTGTTAAATGTCCTCTGAGCTTCTCAGACATAGTCTCTCTTGCTGTAGGTGCTTGGGGCCATTGAGTGGTGGCCTGTGTACGCAATTCGGCTTTGGGGTGGGTACCTCGTTTTGTCATCAGGTGGACAACTGCAGCACAGGATGGAACCCCCGACCATTAACAGAGCCGCAGCAGCCCATCCCAGGTACAGCGATGCCCCTATTTCCATCTTTTGAGATTCCGGTACAAGCGGGCTGTAGAATTCCCGGACAACAGTGTTGGCCGACCAGGACACAGGAATGAGTTGCAAGACGGCGGCGGTTATGAAAGCAGCACCAGAGCTGATCATCACGCGAGCTTTGGTGGCTTCATCTTCAATGCAGTTGGTGCACTTGGCCCCCACTATGGCCACGAGGAGCGCCAGGATGCCCACGATGACGGACACCACCACCAGCGCACGGGCCGCCTGCAGGTCTGCGGGAAGAGCCAGCATGGAATCGTAGACTTTACACTGCATCTGACCTGTACTTTGCACCACACAGCTCATCCAGATTCCCTCCCAGTACACCTGTGCCGTGACGATATTGTTGCCGATAAACGCGCTCACCCTCCACATGGGCAGAGCACAGCAAACAATACTGAGAATCCAGCCAAGAACAGAGAGCGTGACTCCCACTATTTCCAGCCCTAAGGCAGCCATGTCTCCACAGTTTCTCCTTTAAAACTCACTCAGTCCTTTCTAGTTCTTCCTTTTATGCTCTCTGAAGCGCAGCCTCAGTCGGTATAAGTCCTTGAGACTCTTACATCAGGAATCTTCAACGATTACAAAATAACTGCCTGAGCAGTTTACACGCTGAATCTCCACCTGTGTTCAAGGGCTTCTGGAATGTTCTGTCCTAGCAGAAACTTCCCCCTACAAAACTTATGTTCAGAGAAAAAGGGCTGACCTACCTGGGAATTGACATGAGATGATAAGGTGCAATCTTGGTATTGGTTTGCGTCGTCATAAAAAGGCAGCTGCCTTCTTTGTAACCCTTTCGACAGTGTTGCTTCCGATATAAGATTGTTTAAACCAAAGGTTGGGATTGTTTGCAGATGTTAATAAATAACTAGTAATATAAGGCAGATCTGTTAAAATGCTTTTAAATGGACAATCATTGACAACATCTTAGAGTAGCCTATATGCATTTGTACTACAGACTGAATTACTGAATTAACCAAAAACTAAATCAAAGACATTGACCCAGTTAAAAAATGATTTTACATGACTGCATTACCAGCATATCTAAGCCATCTTCAATAAGTCATTTATTTTTGAAGCTGACTTCTAAAGCCTCACTTTGTATGGGTAATAAGCTGGATATTCTTGCTATTTTGTAAAAATCTTACAAATAACTTTTAAAAAATGAATATTTCTGTGAATTATGGATGCCATAAAACGATTGCAGCTCCATGACGTCACATCTCACATGATACAGTGTGTCTGTTCAAAGTCAGTTATTATTTCTTATTTATTATATTGTTTCTGAATGCTTCTTTAAAAGCTTTTTAAATTACATTTTTAGAAGAGTTTAAAATAGTGTTAGAAATCTAACACACTGCTGCTGTTGTTTACAAATAAAACAGATTACACTGACCTACAAAGTTCACCTACATATCAAAGCACTATATTTAAACAGACTCATTACTGAATTCAAAGTCCTGACAGCAGCCAAGGCCGCCTGCAGCTGAGGGCAGCAAAACATCTACATGGGAAATTCATTTCCTGGTTGTTTAAGGATTTATTATAACAACACAAACCCAAAACAAATGTCATTATAAGTAAAACTAAGTAATCGATAGGCTACGTCTAAGTAAATTAGACAATTAGACAATCTTTGAGAGAAATTACTGTTTCAGTTTTAAGAAATGCAACACTTGCTTAAAAGAAACGATAGTGAGCACAACTGTCGCAACATTATCCTAAATTAACATATCACAGTTTACTTCACAGCTTTTGTTCACTTTTAGATAAATACGTGACTTTTCTGACATTTCTGATGTGTACACATATAAAGGCAGGAGAATGTTGCAATAAGAATTTACTTCACAGTTCCACATTGTATCATTGCTCGTAGGTGGGAGTGATACTTTTGCTGAAAAAAGTTGACATATGCAAACATCATTAACCTGATACCCAGTACTTCTCAATAACATAACTACAGTAAAAATAAACTTTAAGCTGCTGGTTTATTACTTCCAGGAAATCATCACAGGTGTTTAGATGTTTTTACATTGATACATGATTATGACTTATATATCAAATGAATAAATGTTCTTGGTTTCTGTTGATTTCTTTGTTGACTAAAAATAACACTTTTCTGTATGGCTTTTTTTATTTCCTCAATATTCTACTTTCAGTAATGGTACACAAAAAAACTGAAGTTTCACACTAATGAGCTAATAGTACAGAAGCACACATACATGTTGTTGTCAATCAACTGTAAGCATAGTGGTTCACTTCTATGTTACTCTTATCATGATTTGCTATTTACTCTTTGTATTACAAAAACAAATATTTCAATTTTCATTTCATTAATCTTTATTCATTAATCTGCTAGCTTTGCTAGATTATGTATTCTGTATACTGGTTTTATCTATTTAGTTTATACTTGTTATCTTTTGGCCTCTGATACAGGTTTTGTGTATTTGCTAAGCAACGTTAGCTAATTATGCGTACCCTGATAAGATTAACTTAAGAAAGACAAAGACTGGGGACAGCGGCCTTTACAATTATACAAATGGAAATAAACGCAGCTGGGTTTACATTGTAAACAAACAGTGCAATTAATGCAAATAAAGAACTTGATAAGCCTAAGGGCACGAACCTCAAGAAATTTAAATGCTTTGTAGTAAAAACCCCAATTTAACATTTTAAAGGTGCACTGCGGAAAACGTTTTGGTTAAAAATTAACAAAATTCCATTACTGAGCAAGCACATAAAAAAGGAAAAAAGTTAAAAGCTATGTTCTTGCCCTACAGCAAGTAACTTCCAGTTTTATGTTTTAACCAAAGATGGCGATAGAGAGGCCAAAAATCTATGTTTACTTATTAAATGTGGGATGTACATTTTTGGCCTACAGACGTGATATAATATAAACAGATTTTTGTCAACAAGACTTGATACTGGATTAAACAAAACAGACTCATGTGCACATATCTACATAACCTGGAATTTGATTCGGTTCAATGTACTTAAGTTAAGCTGTTCACCACCCTAATGATCCTCTTGCAACACTGCATTGCACCATCTCACTTGGAACATAAAGAGTATTCTCTGTCAATGAGGCTTGTGAATGTTTTAATGAAAATACTGCATTGCTTGGCAGAAGACTTTTTTTAATTAATATCATTACATTTTTGTTGCTGTGTGTTCAATTTATGAAACCTCAGATGTATGAACGTTTTTATAACAATTTCTTTTATAAAAGCATCATGTCTAACAATTACACTGTAAAGCAGGGCTACTGTAAACATAAAGGGAAAACATTAAGGAACTCAGTAGTTATGTTGTTTTTATATGTATTTATACATGACAACCCGAAACTGCAATATATGACAGGTGTGTGTGACATCATGTCCTACTTCCCTCTCCATCAAACACTTATTTTATTTAACTGAGTTTCTGTGAGCCAACACACAGGTGATGACTAATAGGTTTCAGTGGTAAGATATTGTCTGAACCATGGGCGGAGCTTAGGGATGCCCCCGCCCCCCACAACACACAGGTGATGTTTTAGAAAATACAGGAGGGTGTTTCAGCAACCCCCATGGAATAGTAGATTTGCATGGTGTTGATGGCAAGGTCAAGCTAATTGATAGCTTTCAATACCACACTATTACTATATCAATTTAGACTACACTTTAGACCCTGTGTTTCCTGTATAACATTATAAGACTATAGCAATTTTTTTTAATTAACTGAATCTTAGCTTTGCTAAGTTTTGACACTTTGGCCAATGTCCAAAGAATGAGATCAAGAAAATAATAGACAATAAGGAGACAATACTGGTGTGCTCTCTATATAGTTAATCATCACAGCAAGGGTGTGTCTGTTTGTTGAAGCATTTTGCTGGAAGAAACATAAACTAGGATTTGTTTAGCTAATCCTTAGCTTAGCTTAACCTTTGATAAAGCAATAGAGAGAGCGAGAGAGAGAGAACTGAAACCCAACACATAGGTATATCTAATTGTTAGGGCGAGAAAAGAAACTTTGTAACAGTAAATTACAAAACACACTGCGTATCCAGGTAGCTGCCTCACTAGTTTCTGAACTCTTTATGGAACCTGGTTCCAAACACATGTAGCCATTAGGGGGCATACATTCACTATGGCAACAACAGAACAGGCAGATGTAAATATATTAATCATGCCAATAAAATCATGCATTGTACAGATTGTGTTGCGCACATTGAACATACCTTAATAACTTGTTAAGTTTTGAAAGAGTGAAACATTACTTAGCCTACTCTGAGAAGATTATATTTACTAAACAAAACACTGTAATATGAGCAGGACTCATATGTACGGTTTTTTATTACAAACATTTAACCTTTAGCCTCACATAAAGGAGGCTAATAATGGATGCTAAGTCGTACTTGGACAGATGTCACATATATGCAGCAAAGTTTGAGTTTAGTTATTAAATATGTAATACCGAGCTTATGATTTTGTGAAATGGCAGTTTCATGGGACTTTGTGTGACCCGATTTGTATGAAAACAAAGATTTGTAGGTTAAACGTAACCATGAAGCTCCACCCCACACCTAACTGTCCCCAAACCTAGGGCATTAGCATATCGTATGATGAGATATTTATAATGCCACATTTGGCTTGACGCCATGTAACTGACTTCATTAAGCACGTGGGGACATTATATTTCAAAAAATAATTGTATCATTGATAGATGAAAACTGCTCAGGGACAAGAAAAGTGAACCAGGATGTTTGTCCTTTCTACTCAGGTCTTCAGTAATGCCATCTCTAGGTTCTCTAGGTTCTAGGACTGTTGGAAATAACAACTCATTTACTTTTCTATGTACATGAGTCTTAATGTTATGGATGAGAATTAAACTTGTCTTTTGTTCATTTCTTGATTATTTCTTTCTATTCCTCTGCTATGTCTACAAAACCAATCTTTAACTGTTTTTCTGTTATTGTCAGTTAAATAAAGTTGTTCAGTCTTGCCTAGACATTCATCAAGCCGAAACTGGTTTGACCAGTTCACATGAGTACAGGTGCATGATGGGTGCCCCTCCCCATTACTTATGAACTGCTTTGAAAAATGCTTGTGAAATCCTGGTAAAAGTTGCCATGGAAATTGCTATCGTGCTGAGTAGGACGCGCCGTAAACATCATCCAGTATCTGTTATTTGTCATATCCAAAAGTAACAAAGATGTTTTCCCTGAGAAATTCTTGACCTGAATGGAGTGCCAGGAAATGATGGTGGATGACTGTTCTTTTGTGTTATACGAAACAAAATTGTTCTTGTTACATTGTAGACTAACTTGAGGGAGCACAAACCACATATGTAACACATACCAACATATGCTCAAGGCCCTTATTGTGTTTTACTGAAACATTACTGAACATTACTGAAACTTTAAAAATTCTTTGAACATTTAATTTTGGCCACCAGCACTTACATTCCACATGATGTCTCAATATTTACAAAAATAGTTTTATGTTTCAGTTTTGAGGGAATATGTAATACGGTCACTTCCTGTCACAGGCATTTTGTGTCCTAACTGCTGAACAGGAAAAATGCCTCTGGTCCACATTTTTTTTTAGTAACACACATGCTTGATGTATTTGTCTGAGCTCCCCCCACACACAGATTTTGTCACATAGATACTTTCCGGAGTAAATAAAGAAACCATATATGGTATTGTGTCCTTGGTGGAAAAGGTCTAGGCGGTGACTCAAAAAACCTAAAAAACTAGCAGAGCGATTCATCCGTTAAAAGTCCCGCCCCCATACCTCCACAGGTTCTTTTAAAGCATCTGCACACGCCCTTTCAGACAGACGCCTGTAAGCACTGCAACGAGAGCCACCTTTGAGAGCCGGAGAACAGCCAGAAAGAGAATAGCATCATGGTGTCTGCTGGGCTTCAGATGTTGGGCATTGCCCTGGCCATTATCGGATGGATCGGTGTCATTGTGGTCTGCGCTCTTCCCATGTGGAAGGTCACGGCCTTCATCGGCAACAACATCGTCACGGCGCAGATCTCATGGGAAGGAATCTGGATGAGCTGTGTTGTGCAGAGTACTGGACAGATGCAATGTAAAGTTTACGACTCCATGCTGGCCCTCAGTTCAGACCTGCAGGCAGCCCGCGCACTAACTATCATTTCCATCGTAATTGGAATCCTGGGCATCCTTCTGGCAATGGCTGGTGGCAAATGCACCAACTGTGTTGAGGACGAGAGCTCCAAATCCAAAATTGGTATAACTGCGGGAGTGATTTTCATCGTAGCTGGAGTGCTGTGTCTGGTCCCGGTCTGCTGGACAGCCCACGTCATTATCCAGGAATTCTACAACCCCCTGATCAATCAGGCACAGAAGAGAGAGTTGGGAGGAGCGCTTTACGTTGGATGGGGGGCTGCTGCCCTGCTGATCATCGGAGGAGCTTTGCTTTGCTGCAACTGCCCACCCAAAGAAGAAGGAGGAAAATACACTGCCAAATACAACGCTGCTCCTCGGTCTGACGCTAGTGGACCCAGCAAGAACTTTGTGTAAAAACCATGTTGAACTCTTAAAATGGATTCTGCTTATGATGTTTACAACTTGGTTTGTCCATGATGTATCATTGAGGACTTGAAAAGCAGTCATTGAAAAGCTAATGATATGTATTCCAAATATATAGTCTATGTATTTACTGCTGAAAGAAAATAAGAGGACAAAAGGGAACCACATTTTAAAAAACGCTTAATCAGTTAAAGGAGGCTAATCTAAAAAGCCGCCATGCTGGTTTGAATTTTCCCCTTAAGATGTAATGTTTGTGATATGTTCCATGATAAATGTCTTGAGTTTTATTTCCTTTAATGTTTTTAATTTTTCAAATATTGGAACGTTTAGGATTTTGTAAATATTTGTTTTGTACAGCAAACCACACAAAAAAAGTTTTCTGATATAAACTTGTGTTGAATAAAATGTGTTGCTTTCACACCTTTGAACCAGGAGTGTCTTTTAATTGTATGAAAATCTGTTCCCATGGGTGTTACCCGCATAGGTATCAAATTACAGCCCTCCATTTTCACCTGCTGACACATAACAGATGTGAAAAGAGTGCCAGTATGCAAATAATTCTCTAAGGGAGTTGTCCTACGTGGTGAATCCAAAACAGGTCCTACAACCTGTAAATGGCAAGAATAATAAGCACAAACAAGATTTGTGGTTTGGCTTTCTCAGGCTTTCTCAGAATGTTTAAACAGCTCTTTGAATTATATGAGCTAACATTCAGCCTGTGGGTTTTTAAAACCAAAAAGCAACAAATCAACAAAAATAGAAGAAAAAACTACTTCACTAAAACATGCACATATGCCAAGACAAAGCATACTTTAATTATATTATTATAAAGATATTTTCCCACTGCACATACCTGTATATGTTTTAGTGGTTTAACAAGTTAGCTTTAATGATTTACTTAAATGGCTAAATGACAAATAAACCTTTTTATTGTTTTTTAATTCATTAAACTGTTCACGTGTGCCGTTCCTTCTGAAGACTGCTGGATGTATTTCTAACTTTAGAAGTCGTGTATGTCTTCATTCAGATCAAACAATGGATGAAGAAATAAGAGCCTCACAGAATATCAAATGTCTCGTCTTCTTTTTGCTTCTTTTTATGCTAAAACTCCACCCAATGGCTGAAGGCTATAAAGCCAGACAATTACAATCTGCCAGACACTATCCACAGTCATTCTTATGAAGTGACCCCTGTCCACAGGATCACCAGCGGCGATGGCATCTCAAGGCATCCAAATCCTGGGCATTATGCTTGCCATGCTTGGCTGGTTGGGGACCATCCTCACCTGTGGCCTGCCTATGTGGAGAGTCACGGCCTTTGTTGGCGCGAACATTGTCACAGCACAAATCATTTGGGAGGGTTTGTGGATGAGCTGTGTTGTGCAGAGCACCGGACAGATGCAGTGTAAGGTCTACGACTCCATGCTGGCTCTGTCGCAGGACCTGCAGGCTTCTCGGGCCATGGTCGTCATCTCCATCATTGTGAGTGTCTTTGGCTTCCTGATGGCTATGTTTGGTGGAAAGTGTACCAACTGCCTGGAAGATGAGGGGGCTAAGGCCAGAGCATGCATAGTCTCTGGGGTAATTCTGATCATTGCCGGCATTCTTATTTTAGTGCCTGTGTGCTGGTCTGCCCACACCCTTATCAGGGACTTCTACAATCCTTTATTAATTGCTGCCCAGCGTCGGGAGCTGGGAGCCTGTCTGTACATAGGCTGGGGATCTGCAGGTCTCCTGTTGCTGGGTGGTGGGCTTCTTTGCTGGAACTGCCCGTCTCATGAGGATAGCCCCTACATATCAGCCAAATATGCCCCTGCCAGATCTGTGGTCCCAGCGATGGATTATGTGTGAACTGGAAAACAATCATACTCTGAATTTATGTGGCAAGTTCTGAAAAATGCAAAAGGACTCACTGCAAATGTGATTATTTAAGACCATTTTAGTGAATATTAAGTGATTCTTGTAGTTTATAAAACAAGTAACTGCTGTATGACTATGAACTTTGTGTCACTTAAAAATAAATGATGTTAAGAAACTGAATGAGTCATGACAAAGTTTACAAAATTGCTCAGTATATATTAAAAGCATATTTGATAGAATCGTGTGTTATTCAATCAAATTTGGTGTGATTGATCAGAACATCATATATTGTCACGTACAGATATTAACCCCGAAAGCATTTATTTTTCTATTATATGCGTTCTCTTCTATATACATTTCGTCTCTCTGTGTTAACAGTCCTCTGTTGACCATTTCACAGCTGTAGCTTAGAGGCCATTGCTTTTGTACTGCATACAAAGAATCTATTGTTACCGTTGTCATAGAGAAACCTCTGCTCTCCAACCAATGTGCAAAATTAAACAACCAGGAGCATCAATTACAGACCCTCAAACAAACATTACGTCTAAGCATTCTGTCCAATGAAACTAAACTAGAAACATGTGACAAATAGATGTTTATTTATTTAACACATTAAGTGTAACTGTTAAATACAGAGTTTGTTAAGAACAGAGTTAGCCATTTGTTTTACAAAGGTGCTGGGAACTGTGAAGGTCTATTATATTCATGAAGGTTACATTTCAAAATAGCTCATACTGTGAAGTTTTTAAAAACACGTTTAGTTAGGACTATCATAAAAGCTGTCTTTTATAAGAGCGTCCATTAAAGCAAACATACATAAATGTTTATGCACAGATACAATCCTTTTAAAAATATTCTTTATACAAACTCTTTTGCAGAGGAGTTTGATTTCGGTGGTGGGTATTTTGCGACGAACGGTCGTTCCTCTTTCGGAGAACATTGGCAGCACAGTATCGCGCCCCCGGTGAGCAGAAGCCCCGCGGCGCCCCAGCCGGTGTAGAGAGACGCCCCGAGTTCCCGTCTCTGCGCATCTGGGAGGAGCGGGTTGTAGAAGTCTCGGATGATGGTATGCGCGGACCAGCAGACAGGTGTGAGACACAGCAGTCCACCTATGATGAAAAACACCCCCGCAGATACGACAACTCTTGCCTTCGCGGTTTTGTTCTCGATGCAAGTGGTGCATTTCCCACCTACGACAGCCAAGAGAATGCCGAAAAGAGAGACCAAGATTGAGATGACCACCAGAGCGCGCGCGGCTTGCAGGTCCTGGGACAGCGCGAGCATTGAATCGTACACTTTGCACTGCATCTGTCCCGTGCTCTGCACGACACAGACCATCCACAGTCCTTCCCAAGTGGTCTGCGCCGTAACGATGTTGTTGCCGATGAAGGCAGTAACCCTCCACATAGGAAGGATGCAGGTTATGATACCTCCTAGCCACCCAATAAAGGCGAGGGAAATTCCTAAAATCTGAAGCCCCAAAGATGCCATGACTTACTTTTTGTGCCTTGTTTAACCGTTTTCGTTTAACTCTAGTTTATCGAATTAAAGTGGCAAACACATTTATATTCAACTCCCTCCTCGGGGTGGGATTTTTAGTTTTATGAGACAGGAGTGTTGTGAATGACTCCCGGAGACAAAGAGGCCAGCGAACGGGGTAACATGAGGGGAGGAGGTCTCAAGTTTACCTGCCTGTCTTACATAGTGAGGGCAAATTCAGAAATCAACATTTTTTAAATCTCATTAAAATAAAATCACAAAGTCACAAAGGGATTATGTCAACATGCAAAGGAAAAAACACGCACTTCTTCATTTGTTAGTTTATTTTTATGTACACTGTTATTTGTGTTGTCCACAGATTAACCGTTTCAGCATTATTTTATGTACGTCGTTTGATTATTAGTAGTAATGCCCAATGCAGCTACTTGGCCAATACGTTTTAGCGCGTTTGCTAATAACCCAAATGAGTTTGCCCGCTGAAGGCAATAAGAGGGAAAAGCAGACAATTCGCACCAGCTGCCACCAATCACATTAATTACAAACCCTCTAAAAGTGACTATAAATAATTGTATCGGTCAATAGCACAGTCAAGTCTGATTCTTTCCATAACGAAATAATGGCGTCCGCTGGGCTTCAGATTTTGGCTACTGCACTCGCAGTTATCGGCTGGTTGGGGACAATTATAATTTGCGCGCTTCCAATGTGGAAAGTGACGGCGTTTATTGGCAACAACATCGTGACCGCGCAGATCTTCTGGGAAGGGCTGTGGATGAACTGCGTGCAGCAGAGCACGGGTCAGATGCAATGCAAGGTCTATGACTCCATGCTGGCACTTCCTCAAGATCTCCAGGCTGCTCGAGCTCTGATCATCATCTCCATCCTCGTGGCCATTTTGGGGATACTACTAGCCGTTGCAGGAGGCAAGTGCACCAACTGCGTGGATGATAGGGACGCAAAGGCCAAGGTGGGCGTGGCAGCCGGTGTGTTCTTCCTGGTGGCCGGTGTTCTCTGCCTGATCCCGGTGTGCTGGTGCGCGCACGCCGTTATCAGAGACTTCTACAATCCCATTGTGAGTGAAGCTCAGAAACGGGAACTGGGAGCGTCGCTGTTCATCGGATGGGGGGCCTCCGGTCTTCTGCTCATCGGGGGTGCGCTGCTCTGTTGCCAGTGCCCGAAAAGTGAGGGTCGTGGGTATTCTGTGAAGTACTCTGCTGCGCGGTCTGCTGCCAGCGGTGGCGCGTATGTTTGAGAATCTGACTTCTGGACTATAAAGCTTAATTCTCCTGTTTTATGAAGGGAAGAGATGAAATTGTTTGCCGACCTGGTCTTGCATGACTTTTTAATTGTAATAAATTCTTAACTTTAATTTTTGTCTGAGTCCTGTTTTTATCCATGCCTAAATT
The DNA here is from genome assembly GCA_036877575.1 of Botia almorhae. Taxonomy (NCBI): domain Eukaryota; kingdom Metazoa; phylum Chordata; class Actinopteri; order Cypriniformes; family Botiidae; genus Botia; species Botia almorhae. The sequence goes on along the minus strand of JAZGTJ010001676.1, from coordinate 14,744 downwards.
TGTGTGTGGAATAAGGTTTATTTACAGATGTTGTAGTTCTAGAGAGTTTGTAGCGTTTTAAGCAAGGCATCACTGCTTATATTTTGCTACAGGTCTCCAATTATAGCAGTTTACCAGTAAGGTTTATTTAGCGTTTGAGTCTCATAACATCAAACTGCATCCTCCTCTTGCATGTGGGCTGCTTTTATAAAGGTCTGTGACTGCTGGGGGGGTTGGGGGTTATGTGGTTTAGATGTGAGGGTAGATGACTATTTTTTATTTTTTTTGGTGAACCACTTTACTAGTTGTGCATTTAGTTTTGGGAAAAGTTTAGCTATACTAATATACATAAAGTTGGTTAGTTTAATCATCTGTGCACTTATGAATGTGGCCTTTTTGTGGACAAAGGGCAGGAGAATCAAGTCTAGCAGGAAATCGTATCTGGGTCTCCTCCCCTTACTTTGCTTTCTTTTTCAAATATGAATACCTGAGGCACAACAAGGAAGCACATTCACTTCGTGAGTAGTCGTTCACCGTCAAAACTGCCAGTGTAGTTGACTTTCACTTGCAAGCGAAAATGTGCAATAGCTTTTGTTTTATCCAAGATGAAGACAAGACAACTCTTGGCTGTATTTCTGGCTGTGTTGGGCCTGTGTGGTACTATTCTGGTCTGTGCCCTGCCTATGTGGAAAGTGACGGCCTTCGTGGGAGCCAATATTGTGACTGCTCAGGTTTTCTGGGAAGGCTTGTGGATGAATTGTGTGCTGCAGAGCACTGGTCACATGCAGTGCAAAGCATATGACTCCATCCTGGCTCTGACTCGAGACCTCCAGGTAGCCCGAGCTTTGATATGTGCTTCTATTGCCGTAAGCGTGGTTGCGGTTGGACTGACTGTTGTTGGGGCCGAGTGCACCAACTTCTACAGAGAGGAGAGGTTTACAAAAGCCAAAATTGGAATAACAGCTGGCTCAGTCTATATTGTTGGAGGTGCATTGTGTCTCATTGCAGTTAGCTGGTCGGCATATGTCATCATTGTGGGATTTTTTAATCCTCAAGCGACAGAAGAACGAAAAGGAGAACTGGGAGCCTCAATCTATGTAGGATGGGTATCTGGCGTTCTGCTAATCGTAGGGGGTGGATTGCTCATCAGCACCTACTCCAACCGATGCTGATACTGTACTGACTGTACATCTGTGGGTTAAAGACTCAGTGATGCTTAACATTATTCGGATGAGACTGTTTGGATTGTGTATGTAAAATGGGAGTCTCTCTTTTTGGATGGAGATGAAAGATCCTGGTGGCTTTATTCCATATACTGTATTCAGAGTCACTGAAATCTGAAGACTGTTTCATACTGTTATATGTACAAAATACATAAACAACATCCGATATTAAAACCTTTGTCATACGTATTCATGCTATATGTAATACTCATATGTAATGTAATACAATGAATCATTTCAATATTATAATGAATGTCTATACCACATATTTAAATGTAAAATTCTAGTAAATAGTTTGGTGTTTTCTATTGTATTAATTGTATAAGCGCAATGCAATTATTATGCAGCAAGCTAAAACTACAACAAAGATTAAAACCTTATAAAAATAAATACAATATGCACAAAGACTGATTTGTGCAGAGATAAATAAAGGTGACATTTCTTCGGTTCATGAGTTTAGTTGAATGACAATGTGTTCAGATGTCTAATGAGCCGTTTCACAGCACCAAGGTTACGCTACTGGATTTCCCAGCAACATTCTGTGTGGACAATATTTATGCCTGTCTTCTGTTTGGCCAGCAGCTACTATAAATAAAATGTAGTTCACATTGCCCCAACAAATACCAACAGGTTTCCTGTACTTTACTTCAATACATTTTTTGCTTTAAATAATACTTGAAATAATACAATTTTGCAACTTAAATACCCTTTTACTTTAGGCAAATAAATTTGTTTATCATTTTAACATTCTGTTACACCCAATACACAAAATAATGATCTTTGAAAATAGCATTATATGACCCCTTTAAAGCTTCAGTTTGTATACTTTAAGGTCAACTACTTATGTTCTATTGTATAGTGAATCAGTATGTGTGTTTTACTACACAACTCAAAAAGCATGTTTTTTTAAATGAAGGCATGTCTGTGGCTGTTTGTATAAATAGACATTAAGCTATTAATTTGCTGTATTATAAGACATTAAACTCATTGGACACTTTCTTTGCTTTTTTACAAGTGCAAATTAGAAATGATTTTCATTTAATTAAAAATATCTTTTTCTTAACGTTTTTTACATCACACAGCCTTGACCAGATGTTTGGATGGGGGAAAATATTTTAAACGTAAACATTTTAAGCTTCCGGTAATGGTACAGTTAAATGAAACCGGTTTGACATCTTTGGTCTGAGAATGGCCAGTAGTAGGAGGAAACAAGTCTAGCTGGAAAGTTCTTAAAACTGGTTTTCTCTACTGAAACCCTGCCCCAGTTTTTTTTAAGCAGTCGAACCTACAGGTGAAGGATAAATACACAAACTTAACAAAGACATTGCAAATGCTCACTGGGCAAAACGACACGTTTTTCCTCCTGCAGTCGTTCTTTTAAAACTATAAGATATTTAAAGATATGGTGTCTGCAGGACGTCAGATCTTGGGCGTTTGCCTAGCCATCATCGGGTTTTTGGGAAGCATCGTCATCTGTGGTTTGCCCAACTGGAAGGTGACGGCTTTCATCGGAGCCAACATTGTGACTTCGCAGATCATCTGGGAAGGTCTATGGATGAACTGTGTGGTTCAAAGCACAGGGCAGATGCAGTGTAAGGTCTACGACTCTCTGCTTGCCCTTCCACAAGATCTGCAGGGTGCTAGAGCTCTGGTGATAATCGCCATCATCGCTGGGGTCTTTGGAATTATCTTGTGTATTGTGGGGGGAAAATGCACCAACTTTGTGGAGGACGAGGCATCTAAGGCTAAGATCGCAATCGCCAGTGGAGTCATCTTCATCGTTGCTGGACTTCTTGTGCTCATTCCTGTCTGCTGGACCGCAAATACCATCATCAGGGACTTCTACAACCCTTTGTTAGTCGACAGCCAGAGGAGGGAGCTTGGGGAATCGCTTTACGTTGGCTGGGCATCTTCTGGTTTGCTGTTCCTGGGTGGAGGTCTCCTCTGCAGCTCATGCCCACCCAGTGATGATGTTCCTCACAATGTGAAATATTCCCAGGCCAGATCTGTGGACAGCAGCAAAGCTTATGTTTGAAAAGGAAAGACCAACTACACACAAACAATAGTGAGTCAGAAAGAAAAACACAATTAGTAAAAACAATAAACAGTAAAGGCAATGTCATTTCAACAAGATAATTTGTTTTGTTAAAAAATAATCGAGAAATAATTAATAATACACACTGAACTTGTGCTTTTGAACCTTAATTGTGAAGAAATCTGCAAATGAATTGTCACTGCTGTCTATAGGGATGATCACCTCCATCACTGTTGTAAGGGCTTTGGTCCTGCAGTTAGTGCACTATACGATTGACAGGTAAAAGCTTCTGTCAAATGGCAAGTAAACTAGAAATGTGCATGTGTACACAACTACATGTACATTGTGTATACTGTGTGTTCCAAATATGTTAATGTCTTTCAGTCTAAATCATTTCTGTATAATTCATTTTGTTTGTGTAATTGGTCTATATAATATAAAACAACCAATAAAATCATGCTTTGTAACTAATGTAACAATGTTTTTAATATGCTCATTTAAAAAAATCAAAATAAAACTCTGCTTTGTGATTGTTCAGATGTTTTTCATAATTAATGTTTTACCTGTATAATTGTATACATGTATAATTGGAGGCCATATGTCTGTATAACATGTTAGATACACAGCAATGTGTACTTCATAGTTTTGCCAAAAAATTCTTCAGTTTCAGTTCCTGTTATCTTTTGAATCTTTTTAAAGAGTGACCGCTCCCCGTTTTCCTGGTAGGTATTTTCCACACTATGTCCCTGTTTACCTCCATGTTAATGATTTAAAAATACTTTAAATATCTCAGATATGATGACAAAGAACAAAAATGTGCCGGGCAATTTCAGCATTCTTTTATATTGATGGTTTAAGATATGATACAAGAACTGTTAAGTTAAAAGCTTATTGACTCATTTGTTATTTTATACAAAATGGTAGCAGGTACACAAGCGAGGGGTGAAAGACAAATTTTACTGTTTATAAGCATTTACCGTCTATGATCAGACACAACAATCCTGGCAATCATGTAAATAAAATCCTTTTATTAATAAAGTATCATTTAAAATGCCTATAAACCAACATATTAAAGTTCTTTTAAACAGCATGCCTTGCCTTTAGGCACACAAAACAGATCTCTGTCTCATAGGCGTAATTATTATCTAATCTCCTGATTAGAAACAGATCTCTAATACCCCAAAACATGATTAGCAAAACAAGTGTTCACTTAAAATGAGTAGATTTCTAAATATCTGAACACAGGTGATGTACAATTCCCCCAGCTAAACAGTAACCCATCCGTCCCTTTATTTATGATCCGCCCATATTGTCCAAAGCTGGAAGAAGGAATCTGGTTAGTCTGGTAATGGCCTGGTCTCTTTTTCTGCACACGCCTCCTTTGTGATTCTTTCTTTTTAGCATATTAACACCTTGTAAGTGTCACTAGAGTGAAACAACTGCAGACAGGAGAGGTGTGAGAGAGTGTGTCTGAATAAACTAGCAAAAACGTTTAGGGCTTTGCTGAGGATGTAGCTTCAAGCGAAAATAAGGAAGACTTTTGACCACACTTCACTGTTTCGTGGAAACGTGATACAGAAGAAGAATGGAGAACATTGCACTTTAGGTTTGGAAGGTCAAGCAGAGCAGAGCAGAGGTCACTGCAGGAATCCCAACCACCTGTGTGGACATCTATAATTTGAAGCTACCAAGGAAGAGATGGCTTCCCTGGGCATGCAAATGCTTGCTAGTGCCTTGGCCCTGCTGGGCTGGGTTGGAGCTCTCCTGTCCTGCATCATGCCTATGTGGCGTGTCACAGCCTTTGTGGGGAACACCATTGTGACCTCAGAAACCATGTGGGAAGGCATCTGGATGAGCTGTGTGACACAGAGCACAGGTCAGATACAGTGCAAACCTTATGAGTCCACGCTTGCTCTCAGCACAGATCTGCAGGCTGCCCGGGCTATCATGGTGATGGCGATTCTGGTTGGAGCAGTGGGCCTGGTTTTGGCCTTCTTTGGAGGAAAGTGCACAATCTTTTTGAGCAGATCCAAAAGTGCCAAAGCTAAAATTGCAACGGTTGCTGGAGTCACACTGATTGTGGCTGGCATTCTTAGCTTGATCCCTGTGTCCTGGTCGGCTGGCATTGTGGTGAAAGCCTTCTACAACCCACAGCTAACAGATTCACAGCGCAGGGAGATTGGGGGGGCCATTTATATGGGTTGGGGTGCATCTATTCTACTTGTCTTAAGTGGTGGAATGCTGTGCAGCACAGTCTGCACAGAGGACACAGTGGATGACAGCGGCCCTTCAGTGAAATACTTGGTCGTGCGTTCTTCGCGAGCAGGGTCCAGCATGACTGGTTCACAGAAGATGCGGCCTGTCTCTGTGAGGTCCCTGCAGAACAGTGCTCCATCTGTTACATCCCAATGGAGTCAAAAGGCACCTTTGAATCACCAGGGCAGACTACCCTCCGTATGTTCAGAGCATAGCAAGCCATCAGTCTTGAAGTCACAGCTTGCCAGAGATGAAACAATGGCGGAGTCTGAGCAGGGTGAGGGGGCGTCTACAAAGTCCAAGTTGATTGAAAAAAGTTTGGATCAGACCTCGGCAGCTTCTGAACACAGTGAGACATCTGCAGATCCTCCAAAGACATATATTTGATTCAGGAACCCCTGCTCTGATACAGCCAGATCCGTTGTGGAATGCAAAAGGGTCTTGCTTGCACTTGGACGTACACATATTTGACGTAGCACTGTGAATTTATCATTATTAATAAAATCATTATAAGCTCTTTAGCCTGTAGAAGAGGGACGGTAGAAAGTACAGATGATACTGTAGATGAAGATCTGAATTGTGAAAAAACTCACTTTAGTCAAGATTATCTATGCTACGTTGTTTTGCATTACATTTGCATACATTTAGCTTTTACCAATGTTCTGTCCTTTATATGTGTACATTTACCATAAAACAATGTTTATTCATGATTGTTTGTGGTTAAACTTTTCTCTCACTTTCTTTAAAGGGAGAGACCCAACACCTCTTCACAAACATGGAAATGTGTCAGTTTCATTCAAATTGTATGTTCTCTTTACTACTAGGATACAATTATGAACAGATTTGTGGTTAAAATGGCCACATAAAAGCACTGCTATAACCTTGACCACACATGTGGTCCTTCAAAGATATGCTGGACAATGCTTCAGTTCAGATTGTTCAAGGGAGGGTAAGAACACTCTCTTCATTGTTAGTCTTTCTTGTATGTCAGCTTGAGCCCTGAATGAAACAGCAGATCCAGACCAAACCGGTTTAACAGAAAGTATCATCTCATGAAAGCATTTTGCATTTGGTCACAGAGCATATTAAAAGCATTTAAACTGAGTTTCAGTACATGCTGGGGGTTTACCATACAGCAATAACCCTTTTGTATCTGAACTGTACCTTATTTGTCCATTTTCCTTATATGTTATGAAGTATAAATCAATTCTTGAATGTCTTTTATAAGAGTAAAACATGTAAATTGTGTACGTTTGGGATTTGTTTATTTACAAAGATTGACACATGTATATTATCCCCCTTCCATTTTGGAAAGACTGGTGTTTAGGTAAATACATACATAATTTTATTCACTGTATGCAAAAATGAAAACATTGGATTTCAATAACAAATTCTTAAACATAAAAACATTATTTTGGAACACTCTTATCCTGGAGTTTATTTATATTACATGCCTAAAAGTCTAAACCAAACACTGTGTTTTATGTATGTCACATGACACCCGTGAAAGTGGCAGCTTCTGAAGTTTAGCGGCCAGAGTATCGAGGAGTGGCAAACTGAAAGGTTAGATGTAACTGGGGGATGGTAGATTTGTAACCAAACACCCTCCAAATCCTGTTTTCTTTCCTTGTGGTTTTTCAAATTCCTGCATTGTTCACCAGTACAAGTGAACTAATTAAGTAGCTAAACAATTAGAATGGATCATGTTTTGACTTGACAAACAATGTCATTGTCAGGTGGTTCTCAGGGGAACATGTCGTTTCACAACATCTAATTATAATTTCTGCAATAACACCTCCACCTGCTGGCGGACTGGAATACGAATTCTAATCCTTAAGAATTATTGTGTGGATTACCGAGTACGTCTCGTATCACCATATTTTCCTTTAAAATCGGAACTGTGATCCTACCAGTAAAAAAACAGCATTGGGTTGTCTACTCATGGTGTGCATTTCGAACTTTTCTGATACAGGTAAATGGTGCCTGGAATGTAGCCGTCATCCTGCTGTGAAACTGCCCTCTCCCACTCCTCCACCTCCACCACAGTCACACGGCTCCATTTCTCCTCCCCCTCAAAGGATTTAATTATCCGCTCCAGCTCAGCCTTGTACTCCAGGTTATCTGTGTTTCCTCTGGTAGTCATGCACACATAGCCACCTGTTACACAGGATGATGAGACTTAAGACTATCTGAAAATGACACGTTCCATGTCGAGAAATGACCATTAGACGATGACTATTTTCCTGTAACTGGTGGAGCACGTGCTAGCAACACCAACGTCATGGGTTCTATTCTCAGAGGAGAGAAACTATCAAATAAATTCCTTTTATACATTGTAGGTCACATTTTGAATAAATGAGTTTACTAAAAACAATATACATGGAAATGAAACCACCATGGTCTCAATAATGAAACAAAGCTGAATTATAATATTTGACCTTAACCTACATGCACGCATTTCATTATAACCTTTATGAGAAATATATATTACCTGGTTTTGTAGCATCCCACAGATCTCTGATGACTGTCAATGGCACCTGCCCAACACTCAGAGCTCCAACAATTATAACAATATCATATGCTGCAAAAGACAGAAAGTCAAAGATGCTATTAAAACATAAAAACCATGTTTTAATGATTCGATCTATGTGATAAATAACATGGTATGTTGTCAAAATATAAATGATTTATAAAATGCCTAGACTGAGATTGGAACCTGAATTTCCTTTAATATCTGTTACTTGTTATCAGTTAAACACTGTAATTCCACAAATTCCAGAATGGCTGTCATCAGGCATCCAAAACAGAAACACAGGTGCTTAATCACATTTTGAGACTTTTTAACTTAAGTCCACATTGTGGTGAGATTCATACCAGCTTTAACAGGAATTGGATCCTGACCGAGCAGGCACTGTGTCAGCTGCTGATACAATCCTGTTTTCTTAGCCAGCTCCAGCATTCCCAAACTTCCATCCACTCCAACAAAGTTATGAAACCCCATTTTCTTCAACTTTCCTCAAGCAAATAGAAATGAGAAAAAAAGAACAGCACACTTTGCATTAGCAAGTCTATCACATTCACTGAATTCTGATGCCCATCACAATGCAAACAAAGCAATGCGTACATGTGCAGAGACCAGGCCTGTTCCACAGGCCACATCCAAAACAGTGACCTTCTCTCTGTCACCTCTGAAAAATGAGCTGACACATTCAGCTGCTAAAAAAGGAGCACGATAATCCAGTAGCGCCACATCCTGTGAAAGCAAAGAATAACACATTAAATGATTCTGGGACAGTACAGTAGGGGAAAAAAATGCAATTTACAATTTCAAAAATCTACAATTTACCTGCTCATAGTTTTCAGCCCACGTGTCATAGAAGCCGACCTTATCATGGGCCCCTGTGTTTTTATGGGCTGACAGGATCACCCTTCTCACATCAGAAAAGGTTCGAATATTTTTTGCCATGCCTTTAAAGAAACGATTCAACATTTACATGCCTCTATTTAAGGCAATTTATTTAACATGGTCGTAACTTTTACATGGTCATAAACATTTAAATATTTTTGCTTTTAAAATATGTCTTAAGGTCTCTGTGTAGCAACCATGTTTAATATTAAACATTTAAACCAGTTAAAAAAAAACTACATTACAAATAACGCAAGTGTTAACAAACATCACTCCCTTAATATATATTTTAAGACCCATTAAAGCGCTGTTACTATTTCTCTTGTGCTACTCCTCTCTAGCACTAGAGGGCGGCAAATAGAATCAACAACAAAGTGCTGCTAACTACCTATCCAACAAATTGTATTCAAGATAACATCAGATATATGTGCAGCCGTACATCTTGTGATTTAATAGGAATATGGGCGGTTTGTAAGAGCGCATATACTTTCCGACCTTCTTTACAGTGATTTCCATGTAGCGGAGCGAATCTTATTTGCGTTGTTGTGGTTTTGCGGAGTGACTGGATCGGGCCTATTTCAACGCTTACTCAAGGTAAATGACTAATTTTAGTTGTAAAAGTATTTACAACTAAAATAAAAAGTGCGCACATATTGTTCTGATCCTTTGTGATTTCGACAAGCGATAAAGTAAACGTGAATGAGCGCGGATGTAGCATTATGCTAAAGATCAACAGTGCAGCTTATAACCTGCTAACTACCCGATCTGTGTTGTTTTACTTTTTAATACATTTGAAAGACAATACACGATTTTAAAGAGCAATATACGTTAACTTTGTATTGTATGTTACGATTTATAACAAAATACAAGCTTTGTGAGCTAGTATTCTTAATCGATCACTATGCCTGTTTAAAATATTTGCTTGTCGGCCCAATAGAGTTTGTTGGTCTAGACGATTGATATTGTGGTTTGTGAAAAGTAACAGAAGCGATTATTTTACAGTAGTAAACTGCTCTTTACACTTGCTTTTTTATGAAAGGGACCTACCTGTGGTCAGATTAAGGGTTATCTGACATGTGGGAGCAGCTCCAATACAGACAGATGCTGCATTGACAATGTGATTTGAACTGAAATCACTTTCGGTTTATTTAGTTTTTTCGTGTTTTTCTGTCCATTTTGTATTTACACTCGCTCATTCTCCGCAATTATAAACCGGAACTATTCGTTTAATATTAAAAGCGTTTCTATTTAAGTTGTTTAAAATTTTCTTTACAAATGAACACGTTTTTTGCTAAATCTCTTTGTTTTAGGTGCTTCAGAAACGAAAATGTCGATATTGGGTCTTAAAAAGAAACAACCAAAGACTTTTAAAGTCAAAGTTAGCACCATGGATGCTGAAATGGAGTTCAGCTGTGAGGTAAACTTGTGTGTCCGTGTTTGTTTGTTTCTGCGTCCTATGTCATGAATTCATGTGTGTTTATACATCTTATAGGTCAAATGGAAGGGGAAAGATCTGTTCGACCTGGTGTGTCGGACCATTGGCCTGAGGGAGACATGGTTCTTCGGTCTTAGATATATAGTGAAAGACACCTATGCCTGGCTGAAGCCAGATAAACGAGTGAGTGTGACATGATCATTCAGAATCTGGAGTTAATGCGAAGATACACTGACACGTCTGTTGTTTTTTAAAATACTCGTAGGTTCTGGATCAGGAAGTTCCAAAGGATTCTCCTATAACATTTCATTTTCTCGCCAAATTCTTCCCAGAAAAAGTCGAGGATGAGCTTGTTCAGGAAATCACTCAACATCTCTTCTTCTTGCAAGTATGTGGGACTTCTTCTGGTGAATTTGGTGTGATATTTCTTCACAAAGTCTTTTCTACAAAACCTTTTAAAGGGTTTCACGATTTAGTTGAAATAATAACTTTCCTTCTTTTGTAAACCAGGTAAAAAAGCAGATTTTAGATGAGGAGATATTTTGTTCTCCTGAGGCCTCTGTTCTTTTGGCATCATATGCTGTTCAAGCCAAGGTAGGCAACACCCATATCAGTGTTTGTAAGTATGCATTTACTTATGTAGTGCAAATATGGCGGATATCTAACGAATCTGTTTGTGTATGTTTTTGCAGTATGGGGATTATGATCCAAACTTTCACAAGCCAGGCTTTTTAGCGCAAGATGAGCTGTTGCCCAAACGAGTGAGTCATGGCTTTAGAAAATCATTTACAATTTCCATTGATTGTTTTTAATTCATGTGATTCGTTGTAATGATTTTGATTACCTGTGTTTTTTTTTTTTTTGCTGATGTCCAGGTGCTGATGCAGTATCAGATGACACCAGACATGTGGGAAGAGAAGATAACAGCTTGGTATGCTGAACACAGAAACATCACAAGGTGAGACTGAATTCTGTTTTATCTGTTAAGCACCTTTCACACTGACTCCACAACATAGACTCAATCCAGATTTATCTGTTAAGCACCGTTCACACAGACTCCATAACAGAGACTCAATCCAGATTTATCTGTTAAGCACCTTTCACACTGACTCCACAACATAGACTTAATCCAGATTTATCTGTTAAGCACCGTTCACACAGACTACATAACATAGACACATCTGTGTTTGTAGGGACGAGGCCGAAATGGAATATCTCAAAATCGCACAGGATCTAGAGATGTATGGAGTCAGCTACTTTTCTATCACAGTGAGTTTCATGGTTTTCTTTATATCTAAATTTTGTTCTAAATATCTAAACTCGGCACGTATCAGTTGCTCACCACAGCTCTGTGTATGTTGTTTATGGAAATTTTGTGTTTGGTGATAAAAGTTCACAAGGTTTACAGATAAATATCTTCTTTAACAGCAAAATAAGAGGGACACAGAGCTCCTTCTTGGAGTTGATGCTCAAGGTCTTCACATTTACAGCCCCAACAATAAGCTCAGCCCCAACAAATCCTTCCCCTGGAGTGGCATCCGAAACATTTCTTACAGCGAGAAAGAGGTTGGGAATTTTTTTTTACCTAAAATGTAAATTATTATCTGACACATGTACATGCAAAGCTGAAACAGGTGAAATTATTTTGGAGCAAAAGTGGTCAAACTTTCCTCTCTTTTCCTCTCTCTTATCAGTTCACTATCAAGCCATTAGACAAGAAAAAGGAGGTTTTTAAATTCTACTCGTCTCAGCTCAGAGTTAACAAACTGGTGAGTCAATTTTATAATATGGGGATTGTTTTTAGGTTTTTAATGCCTACAAGTGCATCATTGAGTCTTTATGTCATTTGTGTCTATTAGATCTTGCAGCTGTGTATTGGGAACCATGACCTGTTTATGAGGAGGAGGAAAGTGGATTCCATTGAGGTGCAACAGATGAAGGCCCAGGCCAAAGAGGAGAAGGCCAGGAAGAAGGTCTGTGTTTAAAACATACTGGCCATTAGTGTAACGTTTATTACCGTTAACCTCACGCTTTAAAGATGGCTGTGTGGTTTTACTCTTTCACGAACAATGCTGAACATGTTATTAACATTCATTAAGGATAATGAACATTACACTAATGACAAACATTAGCTAACACTAAGGTTGAAAGTAGTGATGTGTGCAGTACAGATTACAGCAGTTAAACCGATTGTATTTCTGTCTTTGGTTTATTATTTGTGTGTGTGTGTGTGTGTGTTCAGGTTGAGCGTCAGATTCTTGCGCGGGAGAAGCAGATGAGGGAGGAGGCCGAGCGAGCAAAAGAAGAGATGGAACGTCGCATGTTCCAACTACAGGACGAGGCTCGAATGGCCAATGAAGCTCTAGTGAGGGTTTTGCCATTCTCTAAATTTAAAGTTGGAATTTTTGTCCCCGGTAGCTTCCAGTATATGTGAGCAACGGCAGTATAAAGTATGAGGATTGAATTGTCCAGACATAAATGTGAAATGAACCATACAAAGGGCCAAACCGCTGTCCTGGACTTCTATTAGAATTCCATTTATGGCCTGAGATTCCCTAAGCTTGATCTTGTAAACCTTTCTTCTCTGTCTTCTCTGCAGCTGCGCTCCGAGGAGACAGCCGACCTGCTGGCAGAGAAAGCGCAGATTGCGGAGGAGGAGGCCAAGCTGCTGGCTCACAAAGCAGCTGAGGCAGAGCAGGAGAGACAGAGGCTGGAGGTCACGGCCCTCAAGACCAAAGAGGAGAAGAGACTGATGGAGCAGAAGATGAGAGAAGCAGAACAACTGGCGGTTAAACTCGTTGAGCAGTCGGAGAGGAGGTGGGCTAATTGATGCATTGATGCTAATTAACCCAGGTTATGAGAACTGGTACTTAGTAATGTAACTAGAAATGTTTACAGGTCAAATTGTGTCATTATTTTCTGTGGTAAAGTGATTTCTCTTGTCATAGCATAATATGCAGGGACAGCTATAAGCCACTAGCAGGTCGTGTTCCCAGATTAGTGTAAACACTGTGGTGCTATCTAAACATTGCTTTGTTTGTTTGAACATTTCAAGCAGCCTGACACAGCAATAGCATGAAACTATGGGGCAGAACTATCTTGTTGTCCAAACAATGGCAAACGGGGTAGATTGAAAAACCTGTTTGAAAACAGCCATTATTTTTGAGTTCTCTCCTGTGGCACTATAGGCATAGAAATGACTTACTACAACTTTACATCTTTCTTGTCACCAGACTGAAGGAGGCAGACCACCTAAAACAGGATCTGACCGAGGCTAAAGATGCTGAACGAAGGGCTAAGCAGAAACTTTTGGAAATCACCAAAACGACATACCCTGTAATGTTGCTACAAAATGTAACAAGTATTTTGAGTTTTTCTGTTCATATAAGGCTTTAAAACATGTCATTTGTGTTATGTGATTAGCTGATAGCGGCATACTCCAGCCCTCCTCCACCCGCAGGACCAGAAAGTCCAGATGTAGCTGTAGACATGGGCGGCTCCATCCGAATGGACTTCAAAGACTCGGATATGAAGAGACTTTCGATGGAGATCGAGAGGGAACGGTATGCCCTTGATGAGGGATTGTCAGCAGTTATCTGAAGGTCTGTTGAAAAAGCAGAGCTGAATGTGTGTGTGTCTTAGGCTGGAGTACATGGAGAAGAGCAAACATCTTCAAGACCAGCTGAAGGAGCTGAAATCGGAGATTGAGTCCCTGAAGTTAGAAGAACAGCAGCAAGCTGGGATTTACAGTCTTAGAGGCTACGCTGAACCTCCTTATATCCCCCACAGCAATGTAAGGAAACTCTGACATGCCACAGTCCACATTTTTATTTAAAATCAAAGCTTTGAATATGTTATACTGTGATTATGTATTTAACAACACCTGTTTGGTTTTCAAATTTGCAAGCTGAAGGTTTTAGAATTTGCTAAATTGTTTCATATATATGAAATTTAAAATCATGAAACAGAATTCCCAAAGATTGGAATGTTCTTATTCCGCCCTGTCTGTTACAGAGGAATTCTGCCTACATGGCTCAGATGGCCTTCTACGAGGAAGTGTGACAGAACAATCTGAGCACTGTTACGGATCAGGAGGCTCTGGAGAAACGCAACCATTTGCAGCTCTCACTGACGCATGCATGAACACCAAAAATGCAAGCACAACCTCACATAGTTTGCCTTTAAAAGTAATATATTTCTTTCCCCTTTTCCCTGTTTTGTGTGTCAACAATGCAAGTTTGGTTGTGTAGGCAAGTGGTGTATTACTAATACTACAAACGGTTTGAAATTGCCAATACAAATGAAATTGCCAATTCATCTGTGTGTGTTTTTCCACATGCCAAAACGTTTGCTCTGGGAATGCATATTGATACACATTTTTGGCATGTTAATACGAATAACAAGGGATAT